>KV019926.1:472174-482886 GCA_001598015.1 Dorcoceras hygrometricum | reverse complement strand
GAAGACTGTGAAAGATATTCTTAAGTACTTACGAAGGACTAAGAATATGTTCATGGTCTATGGGGATGGTGAACTGAAATTGGAAGGCTACACTGATTCTAGCTTCCAATGCGATGTGGACGATTCGAAGTCAACCTCTGGATTTGTATTCATGCTCAATGGTGGTGCTATCTCTTGGAAGAGTTCCAAGCAAGACACCATCGCGGATTCAACCACTGAGGCTGAGTACATTGCAGCATCGGCTGCTGCTAAAGATGTGGTTTGGATGAGTAATTTCGTCCAAGAGTTGGGCGTGATTCCTGAAGGATTTGGTCCAGTCCCGGTGTACTGTGACAATACGGGTGCCGTTGCACAAGCAAATGAACAGGTATCACCAAATATCCAAACATATACTGAGTAAATACCACATAATTCGGGATATTGTGGCTAGAGGTGACATAGCAGTTGAGATAGTCGCCTCTACAGACAACATTGCTGATCCACTTACGAAGCCCTAGCCAGGACCATTGTGTGAAAAACATCACGAAGCAATGGGACTACGTCTGATGAGTAGTTGGCTTTAGGGCAAGTGTGATATTGTTAGAGTAGGTGCCCAACTAGCCAACTTGTGGCGTGTGGGTTCTTGTTGACTCTTTGTATAATGATCTTTATTTATGAAATACGCACTATTTTATGGCATTCTTTGTCTTCATTATTATAATTACAGTTGTTGGATAAAGACCTTGAATGCACTATAGTGTATGTTAATGTGATAGTGGATTTGATGGCTATCATGAAACACATCTAATAGTTTTTGTTAAACTAGTTCCTAGTCGATTGGGCCGTCCAAAAGAGGATAAGGGCCTCCCGAGCTTGAGACTAGCATCTGCGGTGCGAAATATCACGTTTCATTAGTAGGGAACATAGTGATGTTCTGAGCATGCAGATGGATAGTGACCTGGTGATCTATCAAACTACCATCATTTGGACTTTCCAAGTGGTTATCATTTGTCGAGTGGATTAAGTCCGAGGTCTTGGTTGTACAGATTAGTCCTTTGTAGGACCGAGCGCTTGCCGCTTTACCAAAAGCTATAGCTGGTGGTAACGATGCAACTCCAATCTTTTAAACCGTATAGCAACACAAGTGCCATGTTTCGATCACTCTACCTAGTAGGGGCAATTATTTCACCTCAACAATCCCCCTCCCAATAATTTGTTAGAGTAGATGCCCAACTAGCCAACTTGTGGCGTGTGGGTTTTATTGACTCTTCTGTATAACGATCTTTATTTATGAAATACGCATTTCTTTATGGCATTCTTTATTTTCATTGTGTAATAATGTTAACAATTGTGTTGGATAAAGACCTAGAATGCACCATAGTGTATGTTAGATGTGATAGTGGATATGATGGCTATCATGAAACACATCTAATAGTCACTGTGTATTCTGAACTCGTTCCTAGTCGATTGTGTGTAGATCGGTCCGATCTGATCGTCGATCGGGATTATGATGAAACCACGGTGATTTAAATGAACCGAATGTTCATATGGACATGGGCTTGACCCAAGTCCATTGGGCCGGTTCAAGCCCATGTATGATTTAAATACTAGACTTGGTCTAGGGCTAGATCACAACATAACACAACTCACAACCCTAGCCTCCATACCTTACGCCGCCCCCTTCTCCTCCACGCCTCCCACGGCCGCCGCCCCTTTCGCCGCGCCGCCACCGTTGCTTCGTGATCGGACTTGTTCCGATCACCTTGAAGAGGAGATTTCGTTCGTGACAAATTCATCAGGCCTTCTAGTGCAGGCTGACGAAGGAATCCTGCTTCCGATCGTGGACCTGATTAAGGAGTTTCTACCGCCGCCTACCGTGAAGAGCCAGAATTCCCTGTGAATCTGGTTGGAGCCAGACGCCTAGACGCCAGCAAGATGACACTCTATAAAACATCCTATGTATGATTTATAGATTATATTTGATGTATTGAACATTTTTCGGGGCAATTTTTAAACTTCCGCTGCACCCCCGGGAAACGGGATCCGGATCCAACACTGCGCCAACAGTGGTATCAGAGCCAAGGCTCGAATCCTTCAATACATATTGTGCCTTATTGCATCAGATTTCAAATTTTTCAAAATCATAAAACAAAAAAATAAAATAAAATCGGCAGCAAGGCTGCCGGAGCCGCCCCGTGCTGCGGCGCCACCATCGCGCGCTGGCCAACGCGCATTTTCGCGCGCTGGCCGGCCACCGTGCGCAATTTTTGCGCACGATGGCGCGCGGGATATACCGCGCATGGCGTGGCAGCGTGCGGCCATGCGCCGCACGATGTGTTGGCGGCGGCAACAATGATTGTACGTCGATGCTACCCGTATACATGGCCCGGCTCATATTATTGAGGGGGTTATGTATGCCGGAAAGCTGTACACGTCATTGACACTTGCTATGAGTTGGTTGGAACTCCCTTTAACGTTGGCTCATATTATTGGGGACGTTAAGGGGACCGGCCTTCACGACTCAACATTGATGGGTCATCTTGACACGTGATAGTAATCGACGTCATATTATTGGGCTCTTACTAGACGTGAGGTAAATATATGGAGGTTGCACCGGTTGCAATTGAGCTCTACCTTTTGAGGGTGGCATGGTTGGCTGATATTATTCGGGACCATGATCGCTTGATTGGACTCTGTGTTCCCACTAAGGAAACTTGCTTTCTCGATTTCATTAGAGGGTGGTGAAATCGTTAAAATAGTGGGAGGGTAATTCATAAAACTAAATGAATTTGTTTTATGTCTTGGCGTTTTTCATATATAGTTAGTAATGCATGTCTGTTTTTCTTTTCAGTATAAACTGCTTATAAAATGTCTTCGATCAAAAATAAACTTGCTGCTATATTGGATAGCAACAAGTTCACTGGTCTGAACTACCAAGACTGGCTTCGAAATCTCAATATTATATTGGCTTCGGAGAAACTTCTCTACACGTTAGAGAAGAGCCCTCCGAAGGAAGCCCCTGCCGACGTCAGCCCTGAGGAGCTGACTACGCTTAACAAATGGTGGGATGACGAGCTTAAGACTCGATGCTATATGATGGCATCGATGTCCAACGAAATGCAACGGCGTTTTGAGAAGACGGTGTATGCTGCTGACATACATCTTCATCTCAAAGAGCTGTATGGGGAGAACTCTCGACATGAGAGGTTCACCACTGTCAAGGAGCTTATGACGAGCCGCAAGCGCGATGGGACTTCGGTCCGCGAGCATGGGGTTCGTATGATTGGGCTCATTGAAAAGTTGGTGGGCCTTGATATCACACTTCCACATGAGCTGTCTGTGGATTTGCTTCTCCTCTCACTCCCCACTGCATTCGACCCATTTGTGGTCAACTTTAACATGAACAAGCTGGAAGCCACCCTTGAAGAGGTGGTGAACATGCTTGTAGTGTTTGATGGGACCATAAAAAAGGACAAGCCCGTCCTCCTTATGGGCTCTTCTTCCTCTGTGAAGAAGGGGCCCAAACGCAAGGGCAAGAAGCGTTCTGCCCCTGCGAAGGAGGAAAAGCCCACTAAGAAGCCCAAGGGAAAGGCTTCCAAGCAAAACAAGTCTGAGGATGTTTGCCACCACTACCACAAGCCTGAGCACTGGAGGAGGAACTGCAAGGAGTACCTCGAGCAGTTGCGAACTGCAAAAGGTATGTTCTATATCGAAATAAATATGTCTCTTAATTCGACTTCTTGGGTACTTGATACCGGATGTGGATCTCATATCTGCAATGATTTGCAGGTGATGACAAGAAGTCGACGTCTTAGAGAGGGTGAGACCCACTTGAGGCTTGGAAACGGAGCAAGAGTTTCTGCTGTAGCGATAGGATATGTTTATTTATTTCTTTCATCGAATTTTAAGTTGTTATTGAAAGACGTTTTATTTGTTCCCGAATTAATAAAGAACATTATTTCTGTTTCTATGCTTGATAGTGATGGATATTCTTGTGTTTTTGGTTAATTTCAATTTTGCTAATATATACAAGTAATGAAATGTTTAGATTGGAATTGGGGAACTACGAAAACGATCTATACACCTTTTTTACTTAATGAAGCACAAGTCTGAATCCTTTGAAAGGTTCAAAGAATTCAAGGCTGAAGTAGAAAATCAGTTAGGGAAAAGTATTAAAGCACTCCGATCCGATCGAGGTGGTGAATACTTGAGTGCTGAATTTCAAGACTATCTTAAAGAGAATGGTATTCTCTCACAGTGGACCCCTCCGGCCACACCACAGCTCAATGGTGTAGCGGAGCGTTGTAATCGAACCTTGATGGACATAGCTCGATCTATTATGAGCTTCACTGAACTTCCTACCTCGTTTTGGGGCTATGCGCTCGAAACGACGGTAATGTTGTTGAACAATGTCCACACCAAGGCAGTGGATAAGACTCCATATGAGATATGGATGGGCAAGCCGCCCAAATACTCATACATGAGGATTTGGGGATGTCCTGCTTATGTGAAGCAGACAGTGGAAGATAAGCTGGATACTAGATCCATCTTATGTTACTTCGTTGGGTATCCAAAGAATTCCATTGGATACTACTTCTACTATCCAAACGAAACAAAAGTGTTTCTTTCTAGAAATGCCACCTTTATGGAAAGGGAATTTCTACTCGATAGAAAAGGCAAGATAGTAGATCTCGAAGAGGTTCGAGAACCGTCTGAAGTACCAAGTGAGTCTCCCACACCTCCAGAGCCAGTACCAGAAATGGTCGCACCTAGGAGATCTAAAAGGATTCCTAGGGCTCCTAAAAGATATGGTTTTCTCCTTGAAGATGATCAAAATGATCAAGTTATTGGATGTGATCCAAGAACTTTCAAGGAGGCAATTTCCGATGCTGATTCTAATTTATGGCTTGAAGCAATGAAGTCTGAGATTGACTCAATGCATGCTAACCAAGTTTGAACTCTAGTTAATCCTCCCGAAGGAATTGTTCCTATTGGGTGTAAATGGATATACAAGAGAAAACTTGGGCCTGATGGTAAGGTACTGACCTACAAGGCGCGACTGGTCGCAAAAGGTTACAATCAAAGGCAAGGTGTTGACTATGATGAAACTTTTTCACCAGTCGCAATGTTCAAGTCAATTAGAATCCTACTTGTCATAGTTGCATGGTACGACTATGAGATATGGCAAATGGATGTGAAAACTGCGTTCCTCAATGGAAACATTAAGGAAGAGATCTATATGACGCAGCCTGAGGGTTTCACATCTGTATGAAGTGAGCATAAGGTATGCAAATGTTGATGACATTCTACTCATTGGGAATGATGTAGGAATGCTGCAATCAACTAAAGTATGGTTGTATAGTAGATTCTCAATGAAGGACATGGGTGAAGCATCCTATATTCTTGGAATACAGATCTATCGGGATAGATCGAAAAGGATGCTCGGACTCACCCAAGCTACCTACATCGATATCATACTTAAGCGGTTCTCTATGGAAGAGTCCAAGAGAGGACACCTACCTATGTACCACAAGGTCACTCTATCTAAGTCTATGTGTCCGAAGACTGATGAGGAGATAGATAGTATGACACGTGTGCCATATGCCTCGACAATATGTAGTATTATGTATGGCATGATCTCAACTTGACCGGATGTCGCATATGCTCTGAGTGTCACGAGCCGCTACCAGGCCAACCCCGGCCAAATGCATTGGAAGGCTGTGAACGATATTCTTTAGTACTTGCGAAGGACTAAGAATATGTTGTCTATGGGGGTGGTGAACTGAAATTGGAAGGCTACACTGATTCAAGCTTCCAATGTGACGTGGATGATTCGAAGTCAACCTCTGGATTTGTATTCATTCTCAATGGTGGTGCTGTCTCTTGGAAGAGTTCCAAGCAAGACAACATCGCGGATTCAACCACTGAGGCTGAGTACATCGCAGCATCAGCTGCTGCTAAGGAGGTGGTTTGGATAAGGAATTTCGTCCAAGAGTTGGGCGTAACCCCTGATGGAGTTGGTCCAGTCCCTGTGTACTGCGACAACACGGGTGCCGTTGCGCAAGCAAAGGAGCCTAGGTCTCATCAAAGATCCAAACATATACTGAGGAAATACCACATAATCCGGGATATTGTGGCTAGAGGTGACATAGCAGTTGAGAGAGTCGCCTCTACAGACAACATTGCTGATCCACTTACGAAGCCCTTTCCAGGACCGTTGTTTGTAAAACATCGCATAGTGACCTGGTGATCTATCGAACTACCCTCGTTCGGACTTTCCAAGTGGTTATCATTTGTCGAGTGGATAAGTCCGAGGTCTTGGTTGTACTGATTAGTCCTCACTACTCGAAACGTCATTGAGACTCTACATGATAGGCGCCTCACTTTGACCCGTTTACCGACTCACTTGGGGTCATTAGGTGGCGGGATTGAGTGAGGTCCCGATGCATGTAGGAGTCGATGCTTCTTTGTCGAGGTTTTACCGCTCGCTTTCATGCGTGGATATCCTATGCTATCTGAGGAGATAATAGTGGATAAATCTTTGGCCAGAGTATTGGATGTGTTTTATGTAAATGGGTTTGCCTAGTAACACTCGTGATGTCACTATTTGATCTCCAAGATGTATGCATAGATATCGGATCTCTAGCGACTCTCGATTTACCAATGGTCGTTGATTTGATCGGGATATATGTGTTGAAAGGACCGTACTGTACGATAACCACGACCAACTGGTTCTTGCAGGCACTATCAGTGATACCTAAGGGATCATTGGGCGATGTTGCTAGGCGCTTTACCATGATCCGTTGGGCAAGTCCAAAATTATGATTTCGGAGTCACAATGGTTGTGAGCCCACGGCTAGCTGTATCCCTGAACCATTGAGGGTCACACAAGTACTGGACTCACGATTCCTGCACGGAAACTGAGCTCAATGTGTTGAGCATAGGAGGAGGAATTTAGGGAGTGCGACTTCCTAAAAGTCAACAGGGGTCAATTGCGATTTCCCAAAGTTGAGGGGCTAAACTGTAATTTTGGACTAGGTAGTCTGAAAAATTGTTTTCAAATCATAATATTCAGTTTTGGAAACTAAGTCGATCGGTCCGATCTGATCGACGATCGGGATTATGATGAAGCCACGGTGATTTAAATGAACCGAATGTTCATATGGACATGGGCTTGACCCAAGTCCATTGGTCCGGTTCAAGCCCATGTATGATTTAAATACTAGACTTGGTCTAGGGCTAGATCACAACTTACAACTCACAACCCTAGCTCTCCATAGCCGCCGCCCCTCTCCTCCAAAACCCCTCGCCGCCGTCGGCCTCCCACGCGCCGCCGTGCCGCCGTCGCCATGATCGGACTTGTTCCGATCACCTTTTTGAGGAGATTCCGTTCGTGCAAAATTAGTCAGGCCTTCTAGTGCAGGCTGACGAAGGAATCGTGTTTCCGATCGTGGACCTGATTAAGGAGGATCTACCGCCGCCTACCGTGAAGAGCCAGATTCCCTACGAATTTGGTTGGAGCCAGGCGCCTAGACGCCAGCAAGGTGACACTCTATAAAACATCCTATGTATGATTTATAGAATATGTTTGATGTATTGAACGTTTTTCGGGGCAATTTTTTAACTTCCGTTGCGCCCCCGGGAAACGGGATCCGGATCCGCCATTGTCGCCAACACTTTTGACACCAGTTGATGATTTTCGTTGTTGGCTTGTGCGTCCGATTCCTGCTATTGAGATAGTTATTCAAGACGTGTGTGTGAATTAGCTCTATCATCAGCTGTTGGTCTGGATATCACTTGACATGAAGTTCTTGCGACTGATGCATCAGCTGTTGGTCTTGATACCAACTGATATGAAGTGCTTGCGTCTTGTTCATCAGCTGTTGGTTTAGATACCAATTGATAAGTGCTTGCGATTGGTGATTCAGATGTTGGTATTTGTGTAGCAAGATCTGTTTGTGCAACATCTGCTTGAGCACCATCTGTTTGAGCAGTATCTTGTGCGTTTGTCGCTTGAGTTCCAGCAACAGGCACACTTGGAGAGATCTGATCTTGCGTTGAGTCAACGTTAGTCAAATCGATGACTACTGGACTTGGATTACCTGTCAGATCTTGTTTTGCATTGTTAAGCGATGTTTCCAGTGCTGGTTCCATCTCTGCTTAATGTCTTTGGTGCCACGTCATCATCTAAGTCATCAATGCTGGATGATTCTAGACGTGTACATAGATCATTGAGGCTTGCAGCTGAGTTGGATATAAAGCTGGTCTCATAAAAGACAACGTGTGCTGACTCTTCAACAGTTAGACTTCTATTGTTGAATACTCGATAAGCCTTGCTCACTGCTGAATAACCTAGAAATATACATGCATCAGATTTTGCATCAAAAGCTGTTAGGTGCTTTTTGCCATTATTATGAATAAAACATCTGCACCCAAACACCCTGAAATAAGATATATCAGGTTTCTTGCCATGCCAGATCTCATATGGGGTTTTATCGTGCATCCTATTAATCATATATCTGTTTTGAGTATGACACGCTGTGTTAACTGCTTCTGCCCAAATTTTTTGCGAAATGCCGGAATAAGCAATCATAGACCTAGCAGCTTATTTTAAAGTGCGGTTTCTCCTCTCAGCTAGCCCGTTCTGCTGAGGAGTTCTAGATACTGAAAGCTCATGCTTTATCCCTAGGTCTTCTAGATAAGAAGTTAATTTTTGATTTAAAAACTTAGTACCATGGTCACTTTTTATCCGGTTGACTGAACAAGATCTGTCATTTTGCAAACATTTTAAAAGACGTATCAGCTGGTCTGCGATATCATATTTTGATTTTAAAAACAATACCCAAGTATATTTTGTAAAATCATCAACAACAGCAAGGGTGTAGTTCGTTCCCCCTAAGCTAGTTACGGGTATAGGACCAAAAAGATCCATATGTAAAAGCTCTAAGCTATGGGAAGAACGTTTGCCGCCTTTCTTTTTGAAAGTAGATTTAATTTGTTTGCCCAGCTGACAGGCAGCACAGATCTTATCCTTAGAAAATTTTAATTTGGGCATACCAGAAACCATATCATGCTGACTCAATTTAGCAAGTGTTTGAAGTTCAGATGGTTCATTCTTTGATGCCACAGCCAGCTCTTGGAAGAGTCAGCTACAAGGCATAGCTGTTCAGATCTCAGCTGCTCTGACCAATCGATAATGTAGGTATCCCAAGATCTTTTACCCACCAATACGGTCAGACCATTTGAGTTCTGAACTATGCACGTGTGTTCTTGAAAGTTAACTATGTAACTGTTGGGATCCGGATCACGCCCCCGGCGAGGCAGCGGAAGAACAAAAAAAATCATGTCCGGGAGACGATCAATACGATGAACAATTCAAGATCTATGACATTCATAGGGTGTTTCAAAAGAATACCTTGCTGGCACTTGTGCCTGGCTCCGACCGGTTTCGTAAAGAAAACGGCACTTCACGGTAGACTGCGGTAGATAACGCCAATCCGGTCCACGACCAGAATCGATCTCCCTCCAATCAGCCTACACTAGAAGACTGAAGGATTTTCTCGCCAACGGATTCTCCTCGAAAAACTAGGCCGGAAACAATTTTCCGGCGAAGCGGCGGCGGGCGGCGCACGACGGCGGCGGCGTGAGGAAGATGAAGAGAGGGGCGGCGGTCAAGGATGGCTTAGGGTTAGGGTTTGCTTAAGTGTGTTGTGAAGTCTAGGGTTAATTCTAATTAAATAGAATTAAAGATGGGTTTGGATCCGGCCCAACGGGCCTGGGTCCAACGGGTGAACATTCCGTTCATCCCCATCTCCGAGACTTCATCGTAACTCCGATCGCCGATACAGGAAGCGCCTAGCAACATCGCCCCATGATCCCCTAGGTATCACTGACAGTGCCTGCAAGAACCAGTTGGTCATGGTTAGCGTACAGTACGGTCCTTTCAACACATATATCCCGATCAGATCAACGACCATTGGTAAATTGAGAGTCGCTAGAGATCCGATAACTATGCATACATCTTGGAGATCAAATAGTGACATCGCGAGTGTTACTAGGAAAACCCATTTACCTAAAACACATCCAGTACTCTGGCCAGAGATTTATCACACTATTGTCTCCTTAGATAGCATAGGATATCCACGCATTAAAGCGAGCGGTGAATCCTCGACAACGAAGCATCGACTCCTACATGCATCGGGACCACACCCAATCCCGCCACCTAATGACCCCAAATGAGTCGGAAAACGGGTCAAAGTGAGACGCCTATCATGTAGAGTCTCAATGACATTTCGAGTAGTAAGGACTAATCAGTACAACCAAGACCTCGGACTTATCCACTCGACAAATGGTAACCACTTGGAAAGTCCGAACGAGGGTAGTTCGATAGATCACCAGGTCACTATCCATCTGCATGCTCAGAACATCACAATGTTCCCTACCAATGAAACATGGTACTTCACATCGCAGATGCTAGTCTCAAGCTCGGGCGGCCTTATCCTCATTTTGATGGCCCAATCGACTAGGAATTAATTCAGAATACACAGTGACTATTAGATGTGTTTCATGATAGCCATCATATCCACTATCACATCTAACATACACTACTGTGCATTCTAGGTCGTTATCCAACACAATTGTTAACATTATAACATAATGAAAATAAAGAATTCCATATGGAAATGCGTATTTCATTAATAAAGATTGTCATGTACAAGAGTCAATAAAACCCA
>KV019926.1:451746-464970 GCA_001598015.1 Dorcoceras hygrometricum | reverse complement strand
AACATTTTGATGTTCTGAGCATGCAGATGGATAGTGACCTTGTGATCTATCGAACTACCCTCGTTCGGACTTTCCAAGTGGTTACCATTTGTCGAGTGGATAAGTCCGAGGTCTTGGTTGTACTGATTAGTCCTCACTACTCGAAACGTCATTGATAGGTGCCTCACTTTGACCCATTTACCGACTCATTTGGGGTCATTAGGTGGCAGGATTGGGTGAGGTCCCGATGCATGTAGGAGTCGATGCTTCGTTGTCGAGGATTCACCGCTCGCTTTCATGCGTGGATATCCTATGCTATCTGAGGACATAATAGTGTAATAAATCTCTGGTCAGAGTACTGGATGTGTTTTAGGTAAATGGGTTTTTCTAGTAACACTCCCGATATCACTATTTAATCTCCAAGATGTATGCATAATTATCGGATCTCTAGCGACTCTCGATTTACCAATGGTCGTTAATCTGATCGGGATATATGTGTTGAAAGGACCGTACTGTACGCTAACCACGACCAACTGGTTCTTGCAGGCACTATCAGTGATACCTAGGGGATCATGGGGCGATGTTGCTAGGCGCTTTACCTTGATCCGATGGGCAAGTCCGAAATTGGGATTTCGGAGTCACAATGGTTGTGAGCCCACGGCTAGCTGTATCCCTGAACCATTGAGGGTCACACAAGTACTGGATTCATGATTCCTGCATGAAAATTGAGCTCAATGTGTTGAGCATAGGAGGAGGATTTTAGGGAGTGCGACTTCCTAAAAGTCAACAGGGGTCAAATTGCGATTTTCCAAAGTTGAGGGGCTAAACTGTAATTTTGGACTAGGTGGTCTGAAAAATTGTTTTCGCATCATAATACTCAGTTTTGGAAACTGTGTAGATCGGTTCGATCAGATCATCGATCGGAGTTATGAGAAGCCACGGTGATTTAAATGAACCGAATGTTCATATGGACATAGGCTTGACCCAAGTCCATTGGGCCGGTTCAAGCCCATGTATGTTTTAAATACTAGACTTGGTCTAGGGCTAGATCACAACATAACACAACTCACAACCCTAGCCTCCATACCTTGCGCCGCCCCCTTCTCCTCCACGCCTCCCACGGCCGCCGCCCCTTGCCGTCGCGCCGCCGCCGTTGCTTCGTGATCGGACTTGTTCCGATCACCTTGAGGAGGAGATTCAGTTCGTGCCAAATTCGTCAGGCCTTCTAGTGCAGGCTGACGAAGGAATCCTGCTTCCGGTCGTGGACCTGATTAAGGAGTTTCTACCGCCGCCTACCGTGAAGAGCCAGAATTCCCTGTGAATCTGGTTTGAGCCAGGCGCCTAGACGCCAGCAAGGTGACACTCTATAAAACATCCTATGTATGAGTTATAGATTATATTTGATGTATTGAACGTTTTTCGAGGCAATTTTTAAACTTCCGCTGCGCCCTCGGGAAACGGGATCCGGATCCAACACTGCGCCAACATAATTGCACTCCTTGAAATCAATGGAAATCGAACCCGTGACCTTAGCTCTGATACCAATTGTAGGATCAAGCGCTTATCACTAGGACAAAAGCTATAGCTGGTGGTAATGGTGCAACTTCAATCTTTTAAACCGTATAGCAACACAAGTGCCACGTTTCGATCGCTCTACCTAGTAGGGGCAATTATTGCACCTCAACATCCTTATTACTAGAAACGTCATTGAGATTCTACATGATAGGTGCCTCACTTTGACCCGTTTACTGACTCAGTTGGGGTCATCAGGTGGTGGGGTTGGGTGAGGTCCCGATGCATGTAGGAGTCGATGTTTCGTTGTCGAGGATTCATCGCTCGCCCTTGTGCGTGGATATCCTATGCTATCTGAGGAGATAATAGTGTGACAAATCTCTGGCCAGAGTACTACATGTGTTTTAGGTAAATGGGTTTACCTAGTAACACATGCGATGTCACTATTTGATCTCCAAGATGTATGCATGGTTATTGGATCTCTAGCGACTCTCGATTTACCAATGGTCATTGATCTGATCAAGATATTTGAGTTGAAAGGACCGTACTGTACGCTAACAATGACCGACTGGTTCTTGCATGCACTATCAGTGATACCTAGGGGATCATGGAACGATGTTGCTAGACACTTTACCATGATCCGATGGATAAGTCCGAAAATATGTTTTCGGAGTCACAAAAGTTGTGAGCCTACAGCTAGTTGTATCCCTGAACCATCTCCAAGATGTATGCATGGTTATTGGATCTCTAGCGACTCTCGATTTACCAATGGTCATTGATCTGATCAAGATATTTGAGTTGAAAGGACCGTACTGTACGCTAACAATGACCGACTGGTTCTTGCATGCACTATCAGTGATACCTAGGGGATCATGGAACGATGTTGCTAGACACTTTACCATGATCCGATGGATAAGTCCGAAAATATGTTTTCGGAGTCACAAAAGTTGTGAGCCTACAGCTAGTTGTATCCCTGAACCATTGAGAGTCACACAAGTACTGGTTTCTCAATTCCCGTACGGAAATTGCGCTCAATTTGTTGAGTATTGTAGGAGGAAGTATGGAAGTGTTCCTAAAATTAACAGGGGGTGGAAATGAGATTTCCCATTGGCTTGGACTAGTATGACTATCCTTAAAGTTGATAGGGGCTTAACTACTATTTTGGATTAGGTGATCTGAAAATTTGTTTTCACATCATAATGTTCAGTTTTGTAAACTGTGTAGATCGGTCTGATCTGATCATTGATCGAGATTATGATGCAACCACAACGATGGACTTGAAACCAATGTTCACGGGGCCTGGGCCCACCCCAAGCCCATTAACCTGGTTTAAGCCCATGGAAAATCTATAAATAGGGGCCCTGGGGTATTCATTTTACTCGCACCAAAAGTTGGGAACAACTCTCCAAGTTGGATTGAGTGATCTCCCATCAGTTATATTTTTCTTTCCTCTCTCCTCCTCCTTTTCCCCGCGCCGCCATCGTCGCCTGTCGCCGACGCCGCCGTCGGAATTTGTTCCGACCGTCTCGGCGAGGAGATTCCATCCGCGAAATTTTCATCGGTTTTCTAGTGCAAACCAGCAAAGGAATTGAGATTCTGATCGTGGACTGGATTAGGAGGCCATAGCTGTTCAACCGTTGAATTGCCAATTCCCTAGTGGAACTGGTCGGAGCCTGGCGCATAGACGCCAGCAAGGTAATCTTCTAAACATCCTATGAAAGTTTAGATTATTGTTTAGGTTTATTGACCGTTCCAAGGCTCAAAATTTTTAAACTCCGCTGCACCCTGGGAGCGGGATCCGGATCCGCCGCTGCACCAACATGTAGATCATCCGCTGAAGCAGAATATCGATCAATGGCGGCCTCAACATGTGAGATACTATGGATTCATCATCTTCTTGCAGACTTTGGGATCACATGCAATGGGCCGACAGTTCTATTCTGTGATGTTAGGCTGCAGTACATATAGCATCGAACCCGGTGTTCCATGGAAGAACCAACATATCGACATTGATTGTCACATCATGCGAGAAAAGGTTGGTATTATGAAGCTGATGTATGTTTCCTCGGCCAGACAGTTGGCAGACCTTTTCACTAAGTCATTACTATCATCCAGATTTCATGATCTGTTGAGAATGATGGGAATGCACAATATTCACGACTCATCGTGAGGGGGAGTGTTAGCAGCAATAAAGAAGCAAACCAACAGAATACAGAAGTATGCCTACGTGGAGTCGAGCTGCAAAGGTTCTAGCAACTTGACATTATCAATCCATCTCTATAAATAGGCGTTAGTGAGCTCATTATAATCTGATTTTTCCAGAATCTTGTAGTTAACTTTTGAATATAATAAAAGTTCTTCCATTTTATTCGTGAGAGCTTCACTGTTCCTCTTCAATGGAGAAAAACCGACTCCATTGAAGTTTGTAGATTGTTAATAAATTAATAATTTAATTTAACCTGAAAAAACTATTTTATCATAACAAAATGCGAAATTTTATTAGGGAAAAAATTATGCATAAATAACAGAGTTGATGTTTTGCCATCTGCAGCAGTGATAGCTGTTTGATTTTGAACTTCTCGCATGGATGGTGAAAGAGACGGAGCAAAAAAGTAAACGCCTGGATCTTATAATTACTTGAAAAGTACCCCACAACCAAGTGTCCTATTTGAAAAAAACCAAATAACATATCATACTAAACAATATAATACGTAGATAATTATGTTTGTACGTATTTACTCTTATTACAATGTTAATAAATATAGATTAAAAACGAAATTAAAGGATAGCGAGGCGGAAAGAAAAAGAAACAGATTGGTTTCAGTGTTTTTATATCCTGTTTAACCTGAAGGTGTGGAGAGAAAAATTTTATGTCACTGGTGGTAGCTAGAGTTGTTTTCATTATTTTGTTATTTCTCTTACTGAAACAAACTGATTTGCGAGTTTTATTTTTATTTGAATTTGTCGAATCCCAATATGTCTGAAGTTTTCTCGAGCCAGATTCTTAATATTTGTTCGATATGCTAGAACCTTTGTACTAGTCAAATTCGAGCAAACAAGTTTCAAAATTTAAAGTTTCAAATTAGTTCGAGCTTAAATATAATTAATCAACACGAGTCGAAAGCTTTTTTTTTTTTTTTTAATCAATATTCAACTCAGATCCCATTTGTATCTATATAACTTACATCGTTCATGTTGTCCCTAATTTCACTGGTCACCCTCTTTTCACTCTTTGTTTTCAATTTCAAGTAATATTTTATATTAACTTAGTTATTTATATATTTCTATACTGATTTAATTGATCTTTATATTCCTATTAAAATAAGGGTAAATTTCTAGTAACTTCCTGAACCAAAACATAATTTATTTTCGGTCCCTGATTCTATAAAAATTTTGTTTGCACTCTCTGATTCTAGAAAAATTTGTTTAAACTCCCTAGAAACACATGTTTTTAGCCGATAGAAATTGATTATAAATTACTGAAAATAGTACATAATAAATGATATTTGAGTACCAACTATTTCAAATTCGATATTAAAATATGAATTTGAATATAAAACATATATACTTTGTCTTGGTATTAACAATAAAAATATTTTTATTTACTGATAATCGATATGAAATATTTAAAAAATAGGGTATCAATAAAAAATGGATATAAATTATTAAAATTGAGTATATAATATATGATATTTGAATACTAACTATTTCAAATCCGATACTAATTATATGAATTTTGAGTATACATGTATACTTTGTCTTATTATTAGTATAAAATTGTTTTTTATTTAGTGATAATTGAGTCAAAATGTTTAAAATAGTGTATTATTATATGATAATTGAGTACAAACTAGTTCAAATTTGATACTGAAATATGCTATTGAGTACATGAATATACTAACGAACGATGATTATAAAAAATTGTAATAATTTTATAATCAAAATCTTAATTTTCTACTAAATCTAAAACTCTTTGTACTCAAATATCATATATTATGTACTCTATTCCAATCATTTATACCAATTTTTATCGGAAAAAAAAAAGTTAGGAAGGCTAAACAATTTTCTTCTAAAAATTAGAGAGTTTAAATTTTTTTTTCCTTATAAAAATTAGAAACAAATTTATGTTTTGATTTAGGATTTAAATAAATTTACGCTTAAAAATAATTAATCTTATTAAAAGTTATTTTTGTAAGAAAAATAAAATTTTATATATTGCCACCAGTCTTTATATAAGAAACACGTAACGCATAAGAAAACCAAGATAAACAATCGGCGTTTTCAAAGATCAAGATATAGCAGCCTTCCCAATTACCTGCGCTGATCCTCCCCAGAGTGTTGGTCTCTATCTGCCATTCTTTTTCTCGTCACGCTCTTAGTTTTCATCGGGTTTATAATCTGATTTTGTTTTCCATTTCGGGTTAGAATGTGCTGTACAGAAATAAAGTCGAGAAAAATTCAGGATTCTTCTGGATTTTTGGTCTAGAGGGGAGATTTTGATCCCATTTCCATGTGATGTTGTAAAGATTTCACCTTTTTAAAATGGAGGGTTGTTTCGAAATGTGACTGGATTTAGCTCGTGTCTTGAAACATATGGTGGATCGATTGTGTATTTGGCTTTTGTTTTTCCCATTTTACCAATCATGTAATCTGAGAAATTACTGTAATCTTGGTGCAGTTGGAAAATGGGAGTTTTCTATCTCGGGTCGTGTGTTGTAATTTGATCATTAATGGGATGGTTGGCTGTCTTGACTTTATATGAAATGCCATGTGTTACTGTATGTTGGATATTCCATCTAATTTAATTTGCTGTTTAAAAGTGTTTGATTTTGGGGGTGTGTCATTTTTAGATTTTACTAGATAACTAGATTCTATTGTAGTCTTTCTTGAAAGAAAGGGAAATTCCACTGTTCATTTGTATTGTTTTCTTTTCATATTCTTTTTGGGAATATGAAGTATGTTTTGTTGATCTATCAGGAGTCACAAAGTGAGAAATATTGAAGAAACCAATTCAAGAAAAGGAAAACGAAGGATCGCCAAAAAAGTAATTTTGTTGGATCGGAGAATTGGGTAAGGCTCTGGTATTATTTTCTCTAATCAGGCCGCATAGTTGTAGTAAATTTATTTTAACAAATTGTGTGGATTGTGCGTCGATTTATTTTCTTGTTTTTTTTGAAATTCTTTTTGTTTAGTTCATGTTTTTGGGGCTTCTAAATTCTTCGATATAACCAATATAATGGTAAGCAATACGGTTTTCTGTTTTTTTGAGGATTGTCCTTTTGAATACAAATTATTACTTCTTTTTTAAGAAAGTTGATCTGGGTAGACTTTTTCGGTTGTTAGGAGAAACACTTCAAAAGTAAGAAAGATGTCCAATTGGAATCTTGTCTACTTTTATCTATGTTCCATGAGATGGTTTTAGTGGAACCATTTTGGTAATTGAAGTGGCTCCCCACACGTGTGTATTTGCTTGCTTCTTTTATTTATCGGAGTCTCTTTTCAAATATTTGCATAAGATATGATTATTTTGGACCTACTATTTAGATCACTGGCAAAAGTTCAAGCTCCTGGAAGGCGGCATGGTTTATAGTTTTGTAGTTTCACAAATGATCTCTGCTCGGAATTTTTGGAAGTAACATATTGCTGAACCTTAAGGTCTGTAATTTGTCAGTTGCATGATCAACCCGATTTTGCTTGAATGGACTATGTTAATGAAACAAGTATCGAAATGATTGGTGGTAGCATAAAGTTGAAGCATAGAACCCCTAATGCCAGTGGAAATCAAACTTTACAAGAGTAGATTCAGTGATTCAATGAATCTGATGCTGACTTTCTCAGATGGGCTGCATTCACTCTAAAAGTCGCAGAAATATTCCTGGTTACGAGGAGCCTTCTATTCTTGCCTCTGAGACGGCTTGTGAGTATGCATCCGCACTCATGTCATGAACTTAAAGTGCCATAGATGTACTTTGTCTACTGTAGAATCCAAAAATGTTATCGAATTGCATAAGATTTGCTTAATGAATTGGGATAAGATGCACACAATCTCTCCTTGCTAGTAGAATACTCACCATTCTTCCCAAAAGCTTTGTGATTTAAGCCGGCCATGACTATTTAGCTGATGGATTTTCATGCATACATGATTTTCAGTCACAGTGAGCGAAGTCGAGGCTTTGTTTCAGCTATTTAAGAAAATAAGCAGCTCCATAATCGATGATGGGCTAATTCACAAGGTGCCCTTCGCCGTTGGCTTATGTTATACTGATAATACCTTTTCATTATTTATCATTCTTATTTATTGGGTTATTACTGTTTCCAATCATAAACATAAATTTAGTACCATTAGGTAATGTTGTTTGAGGATATGGTGGAATTGATTAAATTAATCTCATTCTATTTCTTGTATCAAACGGTGTATAATTTATACCATATCAATCAATTCAGTAATTTATGACACATCAATCAAATCATTTAAATAAAATTACAATATTTCACCATATTTCCTTTTTTATATTAATTAATTATTTTAAAGTGGTAAATATATCGTTTCAATTTTATTCTAAATTTAATAATCAAAATCATACATATTTTAGTTAAATATTATTACATATACCACTCAAGTTTTTTATATTCACTCCACATTCTTATCCCTAGTACCAAACTGACCGTAAAGTTTTGATAAATTTTTATGCTATTCTACATCCCAGGAAGAATTCCAGCTAGCACTCTTCAGGAACAAAGACAGAAGAAATCTGTTTGCGGATAGGGTAAGATTATCCAGCTTCCCTTAACATGTAGCCCCAGATAAACAAAGACATATCCTTATGCCTTTGTTCTCATGACACTTTTCCGTTCCATTATGAAAACTCTTTATGTAGATATTTGATTTATTTGATTTCAAACGGAATGGAGTGATTGAATTTGGGGAATTCGTCCGATCTCTAAGTGTTTTTCACCCTAATGCACCAGTTGCCGACAAAATATCCTGTAAGATTGAGAGTCACCTTGGCATTTATTAGAACTTATGTATATGGATTTGCGGCCACTCTTTTTCTCAACGCTTGTAATCTTATCATTCTGGCAGTTGCCTACCGATTGTATGATCTAAGGCGCACAGGCTTTATTGAGAGAGAAGAGGTAGGATTCTTGCATATTCCTGAATGTTTTAGTTCATAAAAGTCCTACTTTTCGAGTCTAATGTTGCAACATAATTGCATGAACCTTCGGTTTTGAGGCAAATTTAGTTATCTTTGATTCTGCTTCTGAAATTAACATGATTATGAAAAATTCTCCTGCTCCGTGAGTGAATCAGCCATTGACAGGTAAAACTCACTGATGGCTTTTGTTTTTGACTTGGCAGTTACGAGAGATGGTGTTGGCATTATTACACGAATCCGATCTCATTCTATCAGAGGATGTCGTCGAAGTAATCGTTGACAAGGTGGAGATATCCCTACTTGGGCTTCTGCTTTTTCTTGATCTTCGATGTTAAATTCAAGTTTCATAACTTTTATCCCTTACAGACATTCTCCGAGGCAGATACAAAAGGTGATGGAAGGATAGATCAAGATGAGTGGAAGGAATTTGTATCCAAAAATCCATCTCTTATCAAGAATATGACTCTGCCTTATCTCACGTAAGCTCAACGAAAGTCTCATCTTGTAGTTTATCTAGATATTATTTTTCCTCGTTTGCTAAAAATCTTCTTGGTTCATCTTGTTTACTCGTCTTATTATGCAGCTACAATTGTTTAGATCATGTGGGAATCATCTAAAACATAGTTCTATTTCAGGGATATAGCATTGGCATTTCCAAGTTTTGTGGCACATTCTGAACATGAAGACTCGGAGTTGTGATCTTCTCATCTTAACCGATGTGAAGGCAGACATCTATGTGGGAATCATCTAAAACATTGTTATACATAAGGGATATAACATTAGCATTTCCAAGTTTTGTGACACATGAACTTGGAGTTTCGGAGTTTCGAAGTTTCGGAGTTATGAGCTTCTTCGCTTAAGCGGGGTGAAGCCGGACATCTATGAAGCTTAAGCTTGCTGGTTTTAAAGTTCACATGGAGAGGAGATTAGCATGCTTCCTATTGGAATGTCAACAACTTTTGTTAAGGCGAGGTATTTAGCTATATACTACAACACCTATGCTTTGTGTATAGAATACAATAATTAGAAGTTGTGTCAAATATTGATTTGCAATGTACAAAGGTTACCGTCAGTAACTCATAGCTCACACATCATTTCAAAATTTCAAAATATGATGTTTTGGTTTTGGATCAAATAAATTATTTAGTCTTTATATTTACTGTTGTCCTTTGTGTAATATATGTGTTAGGATCGAGACACAACAGGTAGAGTTTGAGGCGATAAATAAACTCTTTTTAAATATTTTTAATCCTTGGAATTGCAATACTTCTAATTCTTGAAAATCTGAGCACAAAGAGATCATATCGAGTTTCGTCTTCATGCCAAGCGAAAAATGCTTGATAGTTTCGTCTTCATGCCAAGCGAAAAATGCTTGATATAATCTTATATAACAGATTTATGCAATTTGTAAAACATATGAAATATATGCAAGTGGTGCTGCAAAAACATTTATATTGAAGCATTTTAACAAAAACCTAAAATGCTTCAACAATGAATATGAAAGTTAGAATGAAAGCAATAAGGTAGACACAAAATTTGTTATGGAAGTTCGAAGGCAACACATACATTTTCCTTTCTTACATTGAAAAGGAAGGATCCACTAGAAAAATTTGATTTATACAACATTTTGTACAAACTCCCTTCAATTTAAGAGTTATTCATTATCCAAATTGAAATTCCTAAACTTCACAAGTTTATTGTCTTTGTGTGAAGACCCTGACTCAATCTAAACATTGAAACTCAACTCTAGTATATATTTGTGCGAGTGAGTGTCTTTGAAGGTTTATCTGTGACAGTCAATGCTCTCAAATGTATCCTCACAAATTGGGAAATGTTCTCAATAAGCTGATGTCTTCATGCATGATTCAAGCTTTTTGTTTCTCTTCACTTCTTTCTAATATTCTAATATTCTATTATTGTAAATCTCCCAAGTATTATATTTATAACTTCCAGAACTGATATGAACGTTAGGCACAAAAAGTAGCCGTTGGAAAGGCTACTGAACACTTTTGGTCAATTCTGACAACTCTGGTACTTGTGTCTGATCTGGTTTGACTGAGCTTGTTTGACCAAACTGATTTGATCGGGCTGATCTGAGCTGCTGTGATCTGATATGAGCTGTTGCGAACTAATCTGCTACGATCTGATATATTTTGCTGCGATAGGAGCTGTTCTGCTGTAATATGATCTGAGCTACTGTGATTTTATCTGAGTTGTTCTGATATATGCTGAGCTTATCTGTGTTGTGCTGATATGTGCTGTGATCTATTTGCAAGATGTTTTTCTCCAGTTCAGCTGCACTAAATTCTGCACACTTAATTAAACATGTTAGCAGTATGACAACAAGTTTTGTATCGTCAAAATCAAGATTAGTCTATTACAAGATCCAAAAATATGAATACATATTAAAAAGTTTCTGAGTTTAATAATTTGATGTGAATTGTAAAAAATTGTTCTCCATATAAGTTTTTATATTGCGGTGAGAGATGATTTATTAAGAGGTATATAAAGATAACAAAAAATTTAATGAGATCGTCTAAAAATTTGAGTGTTTCATCCCAAGTATGAAGCATATTGTTGAATCTGGAAACAGATCATATCTTAATTTTGATGATCACAAAACTTGTTATTATGTTTCTCATCTGTTTACTTGAGGGCCGCAGGTGAAGCTGGAAGCCGATCAGATCAAATAAGATCTGAGAATTTAAGAAGTATACACTATGAACGAAGAGTTGAGCTCAGTTGTGAGGCTCTCTGCTTACAATTAGTCTAATCTCATCTTATGGACGATTAATTACTAATGGATGCAATACGTTAATCTAATTGTATGTGTAGTTTTTTTTTTCAAGCATGCAACGGAAAGCTAAGGAATTCGAAGTATAATGTAAAAGCTGCTAATATATATCAGACTTACGTTTGTACAATAATTTACATGCTAAGAGTTCTCGGCCATAACTCCTGACCTATTGTATTTCAAAACTAGATACAACAGAGACTAGCAACACTTGTCCAAACGAATCTAAAAGCAGGTACTAGTCCTTGCATTCGTCGCTCAGCTTCTAGGTAGCTAACTCTCACTACCCTTGCCCAATCAATTCATCTCTTTTCTACCTGTTGTCAGGCACACATACAAAATAAGACAACAGCCGGATAAACTCCGTTGAGAAACAATCTCAGTATAAACAACAGGTATATGCAATAGAATAAATAAATGCATAACAACATATATCAATGCTAAAATGCAATGAATCTATCTCAATTCTTCGTCTCAGAACTGATTCTATTTCACATCAATGCCATCAAGATTCGTATACGATCTTGACATGGATATCCATCTATCGAAGTTAACTCCAACTTCGAAAATCAGGTCATCTCAGTCCCGGGCATTAGAATCAATTCATATTCTCTTCGTATTATGCAGTTTCATGCAAACATAAAAGATCCACTACCTGTGATGGATCGACACATAAAACTCCAGTTCTAAATCAAGAGCAGTAAACATAGAGTATGTGACTTTGTCGGGATAACTCAAGAAATCTCATTCTCGAGTATTCAGATCCCTGACTCTCATGTCAATTATACATTCGTTATTCTCTGTTCGAATTCTTCAAATATCACTTCAGCTTTATTGCAATTGTTCTCAGTAATTCACGGAATCATATTCCGATGTCTATAACAACAGTTATAAGGATTTCGAATTCAATCTTATTTATAGGAAAAGATCCCTGCTTTTTCCGCAGTATTTCCGATGTGTTCAATTTCGAATTCCACGTGTCATGCTGAGTATTCACATACCAAAATAGGATATACATCTGTTAGAGTAGATGCCCAACTAGCCAACTTGTGGCGTGTGGGTTTATAGACTCTTGTATATGACAATCTTTATATATGATATTCGCATTTTATTTATGGAATTCTTTACTTTCATTGTGTTGTATGATGATTAACAATTGCGTTGAGTAAAGACCTAGAATGCACTATAGTGTATGTTAGATGTGATAGTGGGTATGACGGCTATCATGAAACACATCTAATAGTCACTGTGTATTCTGAATTAGTTCCTAGTCGATTGGGCCGTCAAAATGAGGATAAGGCCGCCCGAGCTCGAGACTAGTATCTGCGATGCGAAGTACCATGTTTCATTGGTAGGGAACATTGTGATGTTCTGAGCATGCAGATAGATAGTGACCTGGTGATCTATCGAACTACCCTCGTTCGGACTTTCTAAGTGGTTACCATTTGTCGAGTGGATAAGTCCGAGGTCTTGGTTGTACTGATTAATCCTCACGACTCGAAACGTCATTGAGACTCTACATGATAGGCGTCTCACTTTGACCCTTTTTCCGACTCACTTGAGGTCATTAGGCGGCGGGATTGGGTGAGACCCCGATGCATGGAGGAGTCGATGCATCGTTGTCGAGGATTCACCGCTCGCAGACATGCGTGGATATCCTATGCTATCTGAGGGGATAATAGTGTATAAATCTCTGGCCAGAGTACTATAAGTGTTTTAGGTAAATGGGTTTACCTAGTTACACTCGCGATGTCACTATTCGATCTCCAAGATGTATGCATA
>KV019926.1:413862-435890 GCA_001598015.1 Dorcoceras hygrometricum | reverse complement strand
TTTCCACCGTCGATTTCCATCGCATCCAGCCTTTGTTTTTGACGTTCTTGGTGGCGCTGGACTCCTTGAGACTTGCTCTTTCCATTGATACTGGTTTGGAATCTAGGAGCGACGAGTTGAGAAATCCCGTAGGCCCTGCTCGTTCGTGAATTGCTGGTTTCGTTGAGCAAATTCAGCAGTTGTTTCTTTTGAGCTTTTGGGTGAGCATTTCTTGTAGTTTGAGCTCGGTTTTTAGTAGTTAATGCCTGCGTTGAAGTGTAGGATCGAAGTATGCTACGCTTAACTCAACAAGCGTGATTGTGTAGTTGAATTGAGCTAAGATATTAGCTATGTTGTAACAGATTTCAGCTTCCAGGAATTTCCTGCTGCGTGAGTTGAGCCAGGAGAAATCTGTTAGGTAATTCGAAGAAGGAAGGTACGAATTGAGCAGCTCTTAGCAGTTTTGAGCTTGAGCATGGCTATAATTCGATGTTGTGAAATCTGTGGCTTTACTGATAGGTGCTTACGTGAATCAGTTACTGTTTTGATTGAATGTGTATACTGTTTTACGTTTAGGCATATTATGTATTGAGCATGGATATTGAATGGCATTCATGCATACATCTTGAGCCTAATTTACAGATTTGATTTGATAACCTGATTTGGGTGCCACGTTGTGACTGGCCGACTGTTGGGTCGTGCCCGAAAAGTCCAACGCTATCGTCGGAGCGGTGACTACCAGATGAGAGTGTCTACCGCCGAGCTGTGATAGGATGACGGGCCCCGATGATCACGGACCGATGATTTCCCGGTTGATAGACCGTGGTATAGAGGAGACATGATATGATTTGCCAGTTGTTACACTGGTCTAGCTGACTGATTTCCTTTGACAGCCTCATGCATTCATAGCATTGATTTATAGCTTGTTGCTTGTTTATCTGCTTTGATAGCTCTTCGTACTGAGGCTTGACCTCGTACTTGTTTTCCTGCTTTTGTTGTTTGGGTCTGCGTTGCCCATTTGCAGGAGTTTCAGGTAACCTAGCTGGGCAGAGTGGAAGTTCAGCTGGTCGATCCCCGCGTCCCTGAGTCCCAGTCTATTTATGATATGTATTGAACTGGGGGATGCCCCGTGTTATCATGTATTGGGGATCTGTATTTTGAATTGATATTATGTGGTTACTTGTTGTATGATGTTGAGTTAACTCATATTTTGAGTATTGAATATTTTGAATGTATGATTTGAAGATGGGTGAAGCATCCTATATTCTTGGAATACAGATCTATCGGGATAGATCGAAACGGATGCTCGGACTCACCCAGGCCACCTACATCGATACCATACTTAAGAGGTTCTCTATGGAAGAGTCCAAGAGAGGACACCTACCTATGTGCCACGGGGTCACTCTATCTAAGTCTATGTGTCCGAAGACTGATGAGGAGATAGAGAGTATGACACGTGTGCCATATGCCTCGACAATAGGTAGTATTATGTATGGCATGATCTCGACTAGACCGGATGTCGCATATGCTCTGAGTGTCACGAGCCGCTACCAGGCCAACCCCGACCAATTACATTGGAAGGCTGTGAAGGATATTCTTAAGTACTTACGAAGGACTAAGAATATGTTAATGGTCTATGGGGGTGGTGAACTGAAACTGGAAGGCTACACTGATTCTAGATTCCAGTGTGACGTGGATTATTCGAAGTCAACCTCTGGATTTGTATTCATGCTCAATGGTGGTGTTGTCTCTTGGAAGAGTTCCAAGCAAGACACCATAGCGGATTCAACCACTGAGGCTGAGTACATCGCAGCATCAGCTACTGCTAAGGAGGCACTTTGGATAAGGAATTTTGTCCAAGAGTTGGGCGTCATTCCTAATGGAGTTGGTCCAGTCCCGGTGTACTGCGACAACACGGGTGCCGTTGCGCAAGCAAAGGAGCCTAGGTCTCACCAAAGATCCAAACACATACTGAGGAAATACCACATAATCCGGGATATTGTGGCTAGAGGTGACATATCAGTTGAGAGAGTCGCCTCTGTGGACAACGTTGCTGATCCACTTACGAAGCCCTTGCTAGGACCCTTGTTTGAAAAACATCGCGAAACAATGGGACTGCGTCTGATGAGTAGTTGGCTTTAGGGCAAGTGGGAGATTGTTAGAGTAGATGCCCAACTAGCCAACTTGTGGCGTGTGGGTTTATAGACTCTTGTATATGACAATCTTTATATATGATATTCGCATTTTATTTATGGCATTCTTTACTTTCATTGTGTTGTATGATGATTAACAATTGCGTTGAGTAAAGACCTAGAATGCACTATAGTGTATGTTAGATGTGATAGTGGGTATGACGGCTATCATAAAATACATCTAATAGTCACTGTATATTCTGAATTAGTTCCTAGTCGATTGGGCCGTCAAAATGAGGATAAGGCCGCCCGAGCTCGAGACTAGTATCTGCGATGCAAAGTACCATGTTTCATTGGTAGGGAACATTGTGATGATCTGAGCATGCAGATAGATAGTGACTTGGTGATCTATCGAACTACCCTCGTTCGAACTTTCCAAGTGGTTACCATTTGTCGAGTGGATAAGTCCGAGGTCTTGGTTGTACTGATTAGTCCTCATGACTCGAAACGTCATTGAGACTCTACATGATAGGCGTCACACTTTGACCCGTTTGCCGACTCACTTGGGGTCATTAGGCGGCGGGATTGGGTGAGACCCCGATGCATGTAGGAGTCGATGCATCGTTGTCGAGGATTCACCGCTCGCAGACATGCGTGGATATCCTATTCTATCTGAGGGGATAATAGTGTATAAATATCTGGCCAGAGTACTAGAAGTGTTTTAGGTAAATGGGTTTACCTAGTTACACTCGCGATGTCACTATTCGATCTCCAAGATGTACGCATAGCTATCGGATCTATTGCGACTCTCGATTTACCAATGGTCGTTAATCTGATCGGGATATATGGATTGAAAGGACCGTACTGTACGCTAAACACGACCAACTGGTTCTTACAGGCACTATCAGTGATACCTAGGGGATCATGGGGCGATGTTGCTAGACGCTCTTACCATGATCCGATGGGCAAGTCCGGAATTGTGATTCCGGAGCCACAATGGTTGTGGGCCCACGGCTAGCTGTATCCCTGAACCATTGAGGGTCACACAAGTACTGGATTCGAGATTCCCGCACGGATACTGAGCTCAATGTGTTGAGCATGGGAAGAGGATTTTGGGGAGTGCGACTTCCTAAAAGTCAACAAGGGTCAAATCGTGATTTCCCGCTGTTGAGGGGCAAAACGGTCATTTTGCACTGGGGTTCTGAAAAATGGTTTTTCAGATCATAGTATTCAGTTTTGGAAATTGAGTTGATCGATCCGATCTGATCGGCGATCGGAGTTATGATGAAGTCACGGTGATAGGGATGAATCGAATGTTCATACGTTGGACCCGGGCCCGTTGGGCCGGTCCTAGTTTATCACTAGTCTACTTAATGTAGACTTAGGGGCTTTAATCATCAATGAATAACACACTTCAACCCTAACCCTAGAGCTCCTAAAAGCCGCCGCCCCCTCCTCTCTAATATAGCCACCGCCGCCGCCGCCGCCGCCTAGCGCCGCCGCGTCGCCGCCCCTCTCGCCTGAATTTGTTTCGGCCAACTTTTCGAGGAGTTTCCGTCCGCGCTGATCTCGTTAGGCCTTCTAGTGCAGGCTGACGAAGGAGTCTCCCTTCCGGTCGTGGACCAGATTGACGAATCTACCGCCGCCTACCGTGAAGAGCCGACGTTCTTGTAATTCCGGTTGGAGCCAGGCACGAGTTGCCAGCAAGGTAATCAACGAAAACACCCTATGAATGGTTCGTATTGTGTTTGAATTTTATTGTATTGATCGTCTCTCGGGCAATTTTATTTTCCGCTGCGCCCCGGGAGGCGAGATCCGGATCCAACACCGTTGTTCCCCAACAACATCAACCGCTTGAAACCAGATTCTAACTTTCATATATATCGCCCAGATTCCTCAGCTGCTATTTATCTGTCGCAATGATATCCAGTTGCAACATTTCTTAATATCAAAACAACGCCGCATCAATTAATCCAAACGACGTCGCAACACACCAACATCTGGTTCCAGATCCCTACTGAAAGAACCCAACAGCTGGTAATACTTCAATAACTCAACAACTGGTCCCGCTAACTAATTCAAACGGTGTCGTATTGCGGTTCCTGTTCCCTAAGTCAAAACGACGTCGCGTTGCTTCCACGACTGGTTAAACCAGCAGATACAACAAACCATCGACTGGTTTCAAATCCCTCGACTGGTCGCTGCTTCACAACCAACGACTGGTTCTCAAATCCCCAAAAGCTGGACAACCAGACGACCGGATGCATCACAACCAAAATCTGGTCGCTTCCTGCGACTGATTCAGAAGACAAAAGCTGGTACCAGACGTTGCATCAAAACGCTGCGTCCCAACTAATTCAAAACGACGTCACATAGCTGACGTCATCAAATCCAGTCGCGTAACTCTCTCGCAAAACCAGCTGCGAGCTACAGGAGAGTTGACTGGCGTTGAAGTCTGGAAATTGAATTACGCGCATCGACTGGATCTCTTAGTGCTATCAAAACGATACCGTTTCATCATATGCTTGCGGTAAGTCACATAACGCACCAGACTTCATCTAAACGGCAGCGTTTACCCTCCCAAATGCTAAGAAATCAGATTCCTCCTGCAATTTATCAATTCAACTCCGAATCTCAACCAGATTTCACCTGGAAGAATTTCAAATTGAAACATAACATTTCCAGAAGAAATTCGAGAATCCTCAACCAGACTTCATCAAAATCTGACGTCCGGAAATTTCGAATTTACTTAATCGCTACATAATAATCTCGTGTTGGTCCGGTTTTAAAAGGATCAAATGAACTTAGCAGGCGCTGTTACTAAAATGGATCATTAAAAATTTTGCGCGCTGCTATTCCACAGATGAGGTGCAATACCTCTGGTTCTTGAACACTTAAAAGCGAGAGCACCGGAGACAGATCTGGTATGTTAATAAAACATGTGGAAAACACCAGAACTGAATCCTTATATTTTAAAACAACTCAAATAGATTTATGTACAACATAAATCTGTTTGACTGTGCAAGTGTGCTAACTGTGTGCCATCAAATGTTATGCGATGCTAAGATAAATGCAAGCTGAAAGCTTAAAGAATACAATACTCAATCGATTTGTTTCTGGAAGTTCGGACCTCAATGTCCTACGTCTCCCCTTCTTCCACCTCGGAAGGTTCCACTAGAAGATTTGATCTATACAACGTGTACAGATCCAATCCCGCAACCAGCAGCTGCGAGAACTCCTAGACTTCTACCAGCCCATGGCTGTTCACTCGGAACTTGTTTAACGTCTATGTTCAAATACTACATACACAGAGTTTTACGTCATCGTGCTTGGACGGTAACTGATTTGCATTTGGGTTTTGATTCACTCGCTAATCAATTTAGCTCATCTCACGAAATGTGCGAGTGAATCTGTGTGTGAGATTGTTACAATGAAACGCTCAACTCTCTGTTTCTCACACACTAGGGAAATGCTCTACACAAGCTAATTCTAGCTCCACTGTCAACTGCAATTAAGCTTTCTCTAGTATGATAGTTGACAGCTTTGCTTCAGATTCATTTTCCCTCTGCTGGTGCACTGTGCAACCAACGTCTACTGCAACAACGCTATAGTCATCATCAACCAACAGTCCTGCTTCTTCAATGGCGTTGTCTGCGTATATAAGCCTCTGTTCAAATTCAATCCGTTGGACACAAAAACTTCCCGTTTGAAATGTGTTCTGTAAAGTACCGACAGGGATTGTCCTTTGTGTCCTTTCTTTTGCAGGCCTTTTTGTCGTCTTCAATATTTTGAAATAAGCTCAGCAGTTGACATCCAGCTTTGGTAACTCTTCGTAATTCGTCAACTGCTTCGCTACTGATTGAAGCTTCAAATACTGCGACTGGTTATCTTGCGTCTGGTTTTCGCTCCTTTGCAATCCAGTTGACTGGTATAATTTCTTTTCCCTTTGAAACAACTTCGCATCTGGTTTTTCTTTTCATTGTGCTGCGACTGGTTGTCCAGACGTTGATCTTGAAGTGCTTGCGACTTGATATGCAACGCACTGTAGCTCGCGACTGGTACATCATCTTGCGACTGGATGCATAGCAACAACTTGATCATTGTAGCTCACGTCTGGATGTGCTGTTGCTTGCGTCTGGATGTACTGTAGCTACCTGCTGGATATAGCCCTCGCAAAGAGCATCTGCTGAATCTTTAGCATGAAGGCAAAACGCTGTCGTATCAACTTATTCAAACGACATCGTTTTGCTATCGCTAACTTCAAGTACCAACTGCTGGTTGCACTGTAGCTCTCTGTTGATTGCTGACGTCACTACTGACTTCATCATCGCTGATCCAGCGCTTGCGCTTCTCTTCACAACTGCTGATAGCTTTTGCTCAACTGCTGATTGTGATGACATCACTGCTGATGTCATCATCGCTGTTCGTAGCTTCCTCCAGTAGACATGCTGACGTCATAATTGTTGATACCAGCTCTACTGTCCATCTTCTTCTTCGATTCTTTCTCCAGTCTTTAGCAAATATCACAGCTGCTGGTCTAAATTGGCCTCCGCCTGATTACGAACAACTGACTCAACTTTGGACGTCTCCATTGCTAATCCAGCTGCCGTTTACAATAGTGAATCAAACCAGCAGCTGAACTTCATCTTGAGAACCATCGACTGGACAAATTTATCTTCACGACATCTTTCTTCGATAGCTAAAGTCTGTACAACTAAGTAGAATTGTTAGAAACACAATAACAGGTTTTGTGTAATTCAAAACTTAATCAGGATATGTTTACACAGATCCATCAATCTCTCCCTTTTTGATTTACACAAAACCTTAAATAATCAATGCATGTACTAACAATTCTCTCCCTTTTTGTGGGAATCAAAAAGAGATCGAAAGCTGGTCTTCCCGATATTTTAAATCAAAGATCTCCCTACACTGTCACAACAAAAATAACGTGACAACAGGAGTATTTAGATTTTGAAAACGAAAAGCAATTTTGGGAAGAACCATATGCAACAGTATGCTGTGATTTTGAAAAACACGATTGAAACTGATGCAGATAGCTCAAATTAATAAAGAAAAAGACGCCACTCTCCCTGTCTTTTATAACATAAGCTCAAATCATTTTAAAAACAAAGATTGAAGCATCAGCTGAAATCCGCATAACAGAACATTTGAAAAACAATCAGAGCATCAAAAATGTTTCAAATAGGCATGTCCTACTGAGTTACTTATATATGAAGAACCAGAAAACAGATAAAAGCTCAGATTTTCATTCTCCTATTTCGTCCCATGTGTTTATCACCGAGCCTCGCTCCAGGTGATCTTACAGCACAACGAAAATAGAATCTTGGCATCCGCACGGAACTCGCACATCCCGTGACAGTTCATCAAGAGAAAACCAGTTCTATATTAAAACAAATCATCTGGCCTTCATAAGATAAAATTCTCAAAACAGTTAAAAACATTAAAAACATAGCACATGAGTTTTAAAATAAGTGCTCGTTCAAGAACAACCTGCTCTGATACCACTTGTTGGTCCGGTTTTAAAAGGATCAAATGAACTTAGCAGGCGCTGTTACTAAAATGGATCATTAAAAGTTTTGCGCGCTGCTATTCCACAGATGAGGTGCAATACCTCTGGTTCTTGAACACTTAAAAGCGAGAGCACCGGAGACAGATCTGGTATGTTAATAAAACATGCGGAAAACACCACTGAATCCTTATATTTTAAAACAACTCAAACAGATTTATGTACAACATAAATCTGTTCGACTGTGCAAGTGTGCTAACTGTGTATGCCATCAAATGTTATGCGATGCTAAGATAAATGCAAGTGCTGAAAGCTTAAAGAATACAATACTCAATCGATTTGTTTCTAGAAGTTCGGACCTCAATGTCCTACGTCTCCCCTTCTTCAACCTCGGAAGGTTCCACTAGAAGATTTGATCTATACAACGTGTACAGACCCAATCCCGCAACCAGCAGCTGCGAGAACTCCTAGACTTCTACCAGCCCACGGCTGTTCACTCGGAACTTGTTTAACGTCTCTGTTCAAAGACTACATACACAGAGTTTTACGTCATCGTGCTTGGACGGTAACTGATTTGCATTTGGGTTTTGATTCACTCGCTAATCAATTTAGCTCAACTCACGAAATGTGCGAGTGAATCTATGTGTGAGATTATTACAATGAAACGCTCAACTCTCTGTTTCTCACACACTAGGGAAATGCTCTACACAAGCTAATTCTAGCTCCAATGTCAACTGCAATTAAGCTTTCTCTAGTATGATAGTTGACAGCTTTGCTTCAGATTCATTTTCCCTCTGCTGGTGCACTGTGAAACCAACGTCTACTGCAACAGCTCTATAGTCATCATCAACCAACAGTCCTGCTTCTTCAATGGCGTTGTATGCGTATATAAGCCTCTGTTCAAATTCAATCCGTTGGACACAAAAACTTCCCGTTTGAAATGTGTTCTGTAAAGTACCGACAGGGATTGTCCTTTGTGTCCTTTCTTTTGCAGGCCTTTTTGTCGTCTTCAATATTTTGAAATAAGCTCAGCAGTTGACATCCAGCTTTGGTAACTCTTCGTAACTCGTCAACTGCTTCGCTACTGATTGAAGCTTCAAATACTGCGACTGGTTATCTTGCGTCTAGTTTTCGCTCCTTTGCAATACAGTCGACTGGTATAATTTCTTTTCCCTTTGCAACAACTTCGCATCTGGTTTTCTTTTCATTGTGCTGCGACTGGTTGTCCAGACGTTGATCTTGAAGTGCTTGCGACTGGATATGCAACGCACTGTAGCTCGCGACTGGTACATCATCTTGCGACTGGATGCATAGCAACGGCTTGATCATTGTAGCTCACGTCTGGATGTGCTGTTGCTTGCGTCTGGATGTACTGTAGCTACCTGCTGGATATAACCCTCGCAAAGAGCATCTGCTGAATCTTTAGCGCGAAGGCAAAACGCTGTCGTATCAACTTATTCAAACGACATCATTTTGCTATCGCTAACTTCAAGTACCAACTGCTGGTTGCACTGTAGCTCTCTGCTGATTGCTGACGTCACTGTTGACTTCATCATCGCTGATCTAGCTCTTGCGCTTCTCTTCACAACTGCTGATAGCTTTTGCTCAACTGCTGATTGTGATGACATCACTGCTGATGTCATCATCGCTGTTCGTAGCTTCCTCCAGTAGACATGCTGACGTCATCATTGCTGATACCAGCTCCACTGTCCATCTTCTTCTTCGATTCTTTCTCCAGTCTTTAGCAAATATCACAGCTGCTTGTCTAAATTGGCCTCCGCCTGATTACGAACAACTGACTCAACTTTGGACGTCTCCATTGCTAATCCAGCTGCCGTTTACAATAGTGAATCAAACCAGCTGCTGAACTTCATCTTGAGAACCATCGACTGGACAAATTTATCTTCGCGACATCTTTCTTCGATAGCTAGAGTCTGTACAACTAAGTAGAATTGTTAGAAACACAATAACAGGTTTTGTGTAATTCAAAACTTAATCAGGATCTGTTTACACAGATCCATCATCTCGGGCATTACATTTCTCCCCCTCTAAAATCTGAGTTCATCCTCGAACTCGTCAGCAGTTTCTATATATGCACATAAGAATAATGAGATAAGAACTAACCTCACTGGAAAAGATAGGGGAATCGTTGTTTCATATCTTCCTCAACTTCCCATGTAGCTTCTTCAACTCCATGTCGATTCCATTGAATCTTCACCAATGGAATAATCTTCGTTCGGAGTTGTTTTTCTTTTCGATCAAGAATCTGTATCGGTTGTTCAAAATAACTCAAAGTTTCATCGATTTCAGCTTCTTCAGCAGGAATAACATGAGATACATCAGGTAGATATTTCCTTAGCATAGATACATGAAAGACATCATGTATACCGGAAAGAGATGGAGGTAATGCCAGTCGATAAGCGAGATCGCCTATTTTCTCAAGAATTTCATAAGGACCAATGAATCTTGGAGACAATTTTCCTCGTTTACCAAATCTGATTGTACCTCTAAAAGGAGAAATTTTCAAAAATACTCTGTCCCCTGTTTCAAAACTCAAAGGCCTACGTCTGGTATTTGCATATTTGGCCTGTCTATGTTGTGCTGTTCTCATTTTCTGCTGAATCAACTTCACTTTCTCAGTCATTTCTCTAATCAAATCTGGTCCCAATTCAGGTACCTCCGATATATCATCCCAATATAAGGGTGAACGACATTTCCTTCCATACAACGCTTCAAACGGAGCCATTCCAATACTGGTTTGATAGCTATTGTTGTATGAAAATTCCACCAGTGATAATGAATTTTGCCATTAAACACCAAAATCCAATACTATTGCTCTAAGCAAATCCTCAAGAGTCTGAATCGTTCTTTCAGATTGCCCATCGGTGTGAGGATGATACGCAGTGCTCAAATACAATTTTGTACCCAGAGCTTGTTGCAAGCTATTCCAAAAGTATGAAGTAAATCTTGGATCTCGATCAGATACAATAGATTTTGGTATACCATGAAGTCTGACCACTTCTCGAATATAAAGATCTGCCATTTGATCGTGTCGATAGGTCATTCGATAAGGAATAAAACAAGCAGATTTCGTCAACCTATCGATAATTACCCAAATAGCATTGCAACCTCGGGATGATTTTGGTAATTTCGTTACAAAGTCCATAGAAATGTGATCCCACTTCCATTCAGGAACTGACAGACTTTGTAATAAACCAGCAGGTTTCTTTCTTTCAGCTTTCACCTGTTGGCAGTTCAAGCACTTCGAACAAATTCAGTCACATCAGACTTCATTTGCTTCCACCAGTACTGTTTCTTCAAATCGTTATACATTTTCCTGCCACCAGGATGAATGCTGAATTTACTTTGGTGGGCTTCATGCAAGATCTGGTATTTTAATTCCGCAACATTTGGAACAACAAGTCCGTTATTCACATATAGAATATCATCAGCGCTCACTCTATATTCCGATGAATGTCCAGATTTGACCATCTCAATAGATTTCTGGATATTTAAATCCTTCTTTTGTGCTTCTTTAATTTGAATCAATAATTCGGGTTCAGCTATGATGGCACAAATTCTCATTGGCTTCACATCTGTCTCAAACAAATATCCAGAAATACAACAATCCTCTATCAAGCTAGTTACACCCATCGTAGTTAAGGACAATGCACATACTTTTCTACTAAGGGCATCGGCTGCTGCATTGGATTTCCCAGGATAGTATTTGATTTCGCAATCAAAATCTTTCAATAAATCCAGCCACCTTCGTTGTCTCATATTTAATTCAGATTGCGAAAACAAATACTTCAAACTCTTGTGATCAGAGAAGATCTCAAATTTCTCACCATAAAGATAATGTCGCCATATCTTTAGTGCAAACACGATGGCTACCAATTCAAGATCATGAATTGGATATCGGATCTCACATGGTTTCAGCTGTGTCGAGGCGTATGCAATCACATGTCCTCGTTGCATCAAAACACACCCCAATCCTTGGTGAGAAGCATCGCAATACACCACAAAATCACCAGTACCTAAAGGAATTGTCAAAACTGGTGCTGTAGTTAACCTCTTCTTCAATTCAAGAAAACTGTTTTCACACGCCTCTGACCAAACGAACGGTGCATTCTTTTGCGTTAGTTGAGTTATAGGTTTCGCAATACTCGAAAAATCCTGGATAAATCGTCGGTAATACCCTGCAAGACCCATAAAGCTTCGAATTTCTGGCACAGATGTTGGTCTAGGCCAATTAATCACAGCCTCTATCTTACTTGGATCAACAGAAATACCATCTCCGGAAATAATATGGCCAAGAAAAACCACTTTTCGCAACCAAAATTCACATTTCGACAGTCTAGCATACAATTTCTCATCTCTTAGAGTTTGCAAAACTGTTCTAAGATAGTTCGCATGATCGCACATATTCTTTGAATAAATCAGAATATCATCAATAAATATAATCACGAAATCATCAAGATATCTCTGAAATACCTTGTTCATCAGACTCATAAATACTGCTGGAGCATTGGTCAATCCAAACGGCATAACGATGAACTCATAGTGACCATACCTCGTTCGGAAGGAATTTTTCGATATATCCTCATCTTTTACTCGCAATTGATGATATCCGGATCTCAAATCAATCTTTGAATATACTGACGAACCCTGCAATTGATCAAATAAATCATCTATTCGCGGTAAAGGGTATTTATTCTTTACCGTGGCTTTATTCAGTTGCCGGTAGTCAATACATAACCACATTGAACCATCTTTCTTTCGTACAAATAATACTGGAGCGCCCCAAGGGGAAACACTCGGTCTAATGTATCCTTTGGCCAGAAGATCTTCAAGCTGCTCTTTCAATTCCTTCAATTCAATTGGTGCCATTCGGTACGATGATTTTGATATCGGTTGTGTACCTGGAATCAATTCAATACTGAAATCTACCTCTCGATATGGAGGTAATCCTGGAATTTCATCAGGAAAGACATCAACAAACTCACAAACTACTGGTATATCAACCAAATTCGGGCTATTCTTCATCGCATCTACTGCGTAAATCAGGAATCCCTCTGCTCCTTTCTGTAATAGCTTAATCATAGAAATCGTAGAAATTAAAGGAATTCTGGCTCGTGATCCTTTACCATAAAATTACCATTCATCATTTTTCTCGGGTCTAAATCGAACCACTTTCTGGAAACAATCCACTGTTGCCCTGTACTTGGTTAACATATCTATGCCGACGATACAATCAAAATCCGACAACCCAAGCACAACACAATCAATCTCAATCTCAATCTCATGACCCTCACACTGTAGTATACAGTTCTTAATAGCTTTTACTGCTAACATACCCCTTCCCAGAGGTGAAGAGATTGATACTACCTCGGTTAATGATTCAATAGGCAACGAATGTGTTACAACAAAATGCTCAGAAATAAATGTATGTGAAGCGCCGGTATCAATTAGAACATAAACAGGATAATTACACAGATAGCAAGTACCTGCGATAACATCATCAGGAGCTGCTTGTGCTTGCTCTTCAGTCAATGCAAACACTCGTGCTTGCTGTTTAGGAGGTTGACTCACTGTTTGGCTTCCTCCTTGTCTACCTTGTTGCTGATTCTGTGGTTGGAAAGAATGTACAGAAGATGCTTGCCGTTATGGCATTGGCATTGATCTCGAAGCCGCGATATTCTGTGAACTTCCCGAACTACGGTGAGAGCAAATTCTGGAAAAATGTCCAGGTTGATTACAAATGCGGCAAAGGCCAAACACTCCTCTACACTGTTCAGCGTTGTGTCTGCCTCCACACTTCGTACGGTAATCACCAGATTTCTGTCCAGCTCCCAGTTGTTTGGATTCACTTGAACTGGAGGAGCTACTGGTACCTGAACGCTTGAATTGTTTTCCTTTTCCTTTGAAGAAATTTTTCTTTCCACTACCGCTGCTTCCAGCATCAAATCGAGGGGGTGGTGGAATCTGTGGGTTCTCCTGCTCTTCGTTGCCTTAGCATTCCATCTTCATCTCCTTTTGCACGTTCAATGCATCGGCAAAAGTATTTGGTCGCCCTGTATTCACCAAAGTGAACACGTCGGGATTCAAGCCATTGATAAACTGGTCGGCTTGCGCTTCATCACTAATGGCAACATGTGGAGCAAATTTAAGTAAACTGGTGAATTTGGCAACGTATTCCTCAATGTTCAGTTGCCCTTGTCGTAAATTTGAGCTCCTTTATCCTTCCGATAAGAGACTAGGAAAAATCTCTGATAGAAAGCTGTTTTGAACACAGACCAAGTAATCACAGTGCCTTGGGTTTCAAGTGCTTTCTTCGTTGCCATCCACCAACTCTTACCAAGACCATGCAATTGGTGTACTATCAATTTCACCCGACGATCATCGATATAATCTAGTGCTTCAAATAACTGTTCGATATCCTCTAACCAGTTTTCACATTCGATTGCATTTTCCGTTCCGGTCAAGGTTGGTGGTTTAAAAGACTGAAATCGTTTCAACAATGTTTCCATCGGGGTTGCAGCTGCATTCAATACATCAGTCGATGTACTACCCTGTTCTGTTCGTGGAATATTTCCTGTCTGCCGGGTAGTTGTTCTTCGAGGAGGCATATCTAAAAGTCAAACAGACTTGTTCATAATTCCTCATCAATCAATAACAAGTCAATCTAAATCCCTCCTCTGATTAGCATATAAGAATGTACTGCTTCTCAAGAGATCAAGTTCTGATTCATGATTCGTTCAATACATGTTACTAATCACTTCAAGAGCATGTAATTCGAATGCCTGCTCGGCATATTTACTATTTAATCTCAAAATCATGCAATATAAACTGTAAAACAGTAATGCATATGCCATACAAGCATGAAATAAATTAATCAGAAAGACTCGATCTACCCCGCTCATCTAGTTCAATAGTGTAATGGTTTAGTGGGCTCTGATACCACCTGTTGTGAGGCTCTCTGCTCACAATTAGTCTAATCTCATCTTATGGGAGATAATACTAATGGATGCAATACGTTAATCTAATTGATGTGTAGTTTTTTTTTCAAGCATGCAACGGAAAGCTAAGGAATTCGAAGTATAATGTAAAAGCTGCTAATATATATCAGACTTACCATTTTTTTTTCAAGCATGCAACGGAAAGCTAAGGAATTCGAAGTATAATGTAAAAGCTGCTAATATATATCAGACTTACCATTGTACAATAATTTACATGCTAAGAGTTCTCGGCCATAACTCCTGACCTATTGTATTTCAAAACTAGATACAACAGAGACTAGCAACACTTGTCCAAACGAATCTAAAAGCAGGTACTAGTCCTTGCATTCGTCGCTCAGCTTCTAGGTAGCTAGCTCTCACTACCCTTGCCCAATCAATTCAGCTCTTTTCTACCTGTTGTCATGCACACATACAAAACAAGACAACAGCCGGATAAACTCCGGTGAGAAACAATCTCAGTATAAACAACAGGTATATGCAATAGAATAATAAATGCATAACAACATATATCAATGCTAAAATTCAATGAATCTATCTCAATTATTCGTCTCAGAACTGATTCTATTTCACATCAATGCCATCAAGATTCATATACGATCTTGACATTGATATCCATCTATCGAAGTTAACTCCAACTTCGAAAATCAGGTCATCTCAGTTGGGGGCATTAGAATCAATTCATATTCTCTTCGTATTATGCAGTTTCATGCAAACATAAAAGATCCACTACTTGTGATGGATCGACACATAAAACTCCAGTTCTAAATCAAGAGCAGTAAACATAGAGTATGTGATTTTGTCGGGATAACTCAAGAAATCTCATTCTCGAGTATTCAGATCCCTGACTCTCATGTCAATTATACCTTCGTTATTCTCTGTTCGAATTCTTCAAATATCACTTCAGCTTTATTGCAATTGTTCTCAGTAATTCACGGAATCATATTCCGATGTCTATAACAACAGTTATAAGGATTTCAAATTCAATCTTATTTATAGGAAAAGATCCCTGATTTTTCCGCAGTATTTCCGATGTGTTCAATTCGAATTCCACGTGTCATGCTGAGTATTCACATACCAAAATAGGATATACATCAACCGCTTGAAACCAGATTCTAACTGTCATATATATCGTGAACCAGATTCCTCAGCTGCTATTTATCTGTCGCAATGATATCCAGTCGCAACATTTCTTAATATCAAAAAAACGCCGCATCAATTAATCCAAACGACGTCGCAACACACCAACAGCTGGTTCCAGATCCCTACTGAAAGAACCCAACAGCTGGTAATACTTCGATAACTCAACAACTGGTCCCGCTAACTAATTCAAACGGTGTCGTATTGCGGTTCCCGTTCCATAAGTCAAAACGACGTCGCGTTGCTCCCACAACTGGTTAAACAAGCAGATACAACAAACCATCGACTGGTTTCAAATCCCTCGACTGGTCGCTGCTTCACAACCAACGACTGGTTCTCAAATCCCCAAAAGCTGGACAACCAGACGACCGGATGCATCACAACCAAAAGCTGGTCGCTTCCTGCGACTGATTCAGAAGACAAAAGCTGGTACCAGACGTTGCATCAAAACACTGCGTTCCAACTAATTCAAAACGATGTCACATAGCTGACGTCATCAAATCCGGTCGCTAACTCTCTCGCAAAACCAGCTGCGAGCTACAGGAGAGTTGACTGGCGTTGACGTCTGGAAATCGAATTACGCGCGTCGACTGGATCTCTTAGTGCTATCAAAACTATACCGTTTCATCATATGCTTGCGGTAAGTCACGCAACGCACCAGACTTCATCTAAACGGCAGCGTTTCACTCCCAAATGCTAAGAAATCAGATTCCTCCTGAAATTTATCAATTCAACTCCGAATCTCAACCAAATTGCACCTGGAAGAATTTCAATTCGAAACATAACATTTCCAGAAGAAATTCGAGAATCCTCAACCAGACTTCATCAAAATCTGACGTCCGAAAATTTTGATTTACTTAATCACTACATAATAATCTCGGGCATTACATCAGTTAAGAAGAATGGTACAGATCAGATCAGAACAAGAGATTCGGTTAAGAAGAGCGGTTCAGAACATATCAGTTTAGAAGTGAAGATCAGATCTAAAAAGAAGACAGATCAGTTTAGATATCAGCAAACAGTTAAGTTCAGAACAGTGTACAGATCAATAAAATAGATCAAATTAGAACAAGAGCAGTTGACCAGAACAGTAAAGTTCATATCTGATCAGAACAGAACAGAACATTTAAGAAGATCCGAACAATTCAGATCAGATTAGATTAGAACAAAAGCAAAAGAGTAATGAAAATCAGAAGGATCAAAGAAGTTCATAAGAGAAAAAAGTTAAGATCATATCAGATCAAAAGAATAGAACAGATCAGATCAGCTCAGTTGAGAAAAGCAGTGATCAGTTCAGAGTTGAGAATAGCAGATCAGTTCAAATCTGAGAAGAGCAGTTCAGTTCAGAGAAAGAACATTTTTAAATCAGTTAAAAATTAGAGAAGAACAGAGCAGAACTACTCACTTGAAAGATAACAGTTCACATGAGAGCAAGAATAGTTTAGAATAGAGCTGAAACACCCTCAAACTATTTTTTTTTTATAATATAAATGTGGATTTTTTTGTAAATTTGAAAGCTTCGATAAACTCAAGTACATAAAATTTATAGAAATTTAAAACATAATAATAGCACATGGAAAACCCAAAATTCTCATAATATCATAAATTGTCCAAAGGAACTTAAAAGAAAACCAAGTATTTCTTCACCATGCTAATGTATTAAAATTTATGCATAAATAAACACTATTCTCTCAACATAAGCGGAATAACGCGAGGTCGCTAGGAATGTGCCAAGCTGGACTGTCATCCGCTCAAAGGTCCTGCCCCTCGGTCTCAGTATCCGCGTCATCTGCACCAATTAAACGTAATGAGCCTAAAGGCTCAACAAGTACATAATAAAGGATAACAAGTACTAAATAATACAATCACATGCATTAACATATTTATATTCAAATAATTTTTCTCAAACATTAAATGCATAAAAACATGGTTTTCTTTCTCAAATCATTTTTCTTTAAATTCATGCAAAGCGATAAACTCGTAAATAAAAGATTTTATGGTGAACTCCGTTTCCCGGCTGTGGTACCTCAACCTCAAGTCGCCTGATCAAGCTATATAACTACCATGGCACCAGGTTGAAAAGGCAACACAGTACTTTTCTGGAATCCAGTGCTATCGAGTATAAGGCACTCCAATACTTTTTCAATTCCCATTACGCGTCAGTTTGGCATGGATAAACGAGACTTCTCTCGGTCCCATTCCCATCGTTTGATATGACTAAACGAGACGTCTCTCGGCCTCATATTCGTCAAAGAGTAACCACAATCAAGTACCATCATTTTCATCGTCTTTACATTCTGCCTCAAATACATCCTCATACCTCATGCCTCAATATCAATTTTATGCCTCAAAAGTAACAAATTTTCTTTCCCTCAAAATTTTCGTAAAGCTTCATAATCCATAAAATTCTTAAATTTAGCTTAAACATCATACAAAAACTTAAAATCATATTTAAAAATTTCATGACAGTAGGTTGCCAGCTTAGATCACAAGTCTTAGCTTACAGTACCCAGTACAGCACGCCCTACTCGGTACAACTCACACCTCAAAGCTCAGCTTAGGGGATAAGATCACGCACCCTCCTCTCATCTCGTAGTACTAAGGTCAACACGTCTACCATATCAGCTCAGGGCTTGGGACCAGATCACGTACTCATACAGCACAGAGTACTCGACTCAGTTTAGAATGTCCAGATTAGATCGCACCCTTTCAACACAGCTAGGATGGTCAAATCAGCTTATGATGGTCAACTCAGCTTACGGTGTCCAACTAAACTTATGGGGTTCAACTCAGCTTACGATGGTCGACACAACTTACGAGGGTCAATTCAGCTTACTTTGGTCGACACAGTTTAGGGGACACAACTTACGACCTAAGCTTACAGGACACACCTTACGACCTAAGCAGGGATCGAAACATGATTGGGGAAAAACCCGAGCCACGTCCGACCTCTGCCCCTTCTTTCTTAGCATGAACAGTCCCTAGTCACTGCTCTAAACTGAATCATCACCCAGCCAATCCTCAACCCTCACTCAAACCATTTCCCACAACTCGAATTCTAGGCAGCCTTGTCATGGTAAACATAGAAAAAAATACATCACTTTGAACATCAACTCGTAGCCTCAAACCATTGAAAACGAAAGCTTAAAATACCAACAAAATAATATGAATGAAAGGTGCATTCAAGAAACTTTTGTACTTGCCTTTTATTTGAGAAATTTACAACCAAGTGTCATGAAGCTGGAACGGATGGAGAATGTCGGAAATGCCTCTGGTTTTGTTATGGAAGAGCTCAAAGCTAATGGGGAAGAATGGGAGATGTCAGGCCCCGTGCTAATCTCACAGGATTAGAGCACAATTAAACACATAATCACGGAAGCGTAAAATCGGGCTTAAAAATTTTTCGAAATAAAATGGGCCTGAACTCAAAACATGCATTCAAAATATCAATACTCAAAATACGAGTTGACTCAAACTCATATAACACAGGTCATACAAATCTCAAATACGGATCCCCAATACATAAAAACACGGGGCATCCCCCATTCAATACATAATATAAGTAGACTGGGACTCAAGGAAATGGGGATCGACCAGCTGGCGCTCCACTCTGTCCAGCTTGGTTACCTAAAGATCCTGCAAATGGGTAACACAGACCCAAACAACACAAAAGCAGGAAAAGAAATACGAGTTCAAGCCTCAGTACGAAGAGCTATCAAAACAGCTAATCATGCAACATGCTATAATCAATGCTATGAAATGCATGAGGGCTATCAAGGATCGAATAGCTAGACCAGTGTATCAACTGACAATCATCTCAGTCAGCCTCTATACCCGCACGATGTATCAACCGAGGAAATCATCGGTCCGTGATCTTCAGAGCCCGTCAGCCCATCACAGCTCGGTGGTAGACACTCGAATCCGGTAGTCACCACTCCGATGATAGCGTTGGACTTTTCAGGCACAACTCATCAGTCGGCCAGTCACAACATGGCTTTCAATCAGGTCATAAATCAATCTGTCAATCAGGCTCGAGATGTATGCATGTATGCCAATTCAATATTCAATGCACAATGCATACAATTCAATACGTGACAACAGAATGTACAACTCAAACAGTTCAACAAACTGTATCAAGTAAAATCACAGAATCACATCAGCAGATTTCATAACATCAATCACAGCCATGTCCACGCTCAAAGCTGTTAAATCTGCTCAATTCATACCTTCAATGGCTAATATCTACCTCAACAGATTTACAATGGCAGGGCACAAACAACTGAAGCAAGTCAGCTTCCTGAACTTCAATACATAATTTCCTACGGCCAAGAACTCGAATCCGGTTCTACCTCTAAACAAAGTACTAACAGTCCATACTAAGCTTAGAACAGTAGGAATTTCTTACCCAGAAGCTGAAACCAGCGGAAGAACTATCAAATTCCACTATACGAAGAAACCAGCAACTTCACGATCCTCTCCAAGATCGTTCTACAGCCTCAACTGGTAACAATCGGAGGAGCAAATCACAAGGAATCCAGCGCCACCAAGTTCACTCAAAACAACGACGGGAATCGGCGGCAATCGACGGAGAAAAGTCACGGTGAAAAGTAGCTAAAACGAGGGTTTGGATATGGAGATAAGAAATATCGGGTTCAGAATAATTCTAAGTGTCAATCAACACTTATCTATATATATATCTCAATCCAACTGCTGCTGTTCTCAAAATAACCAGACGTCGTGAACAGTAGGTATCTCACAACAGATACCGGTCGTTGCTTTCAACAGAAACCAGATTTTCCTCTTAACAAAACCAGCAGCAATTACTAGGCGTTGCATTTGCAAAGTAGCATCAAAACGACACCGTTCCAACTAAACAAAACGACGCCGCAGCGTTCCACCAGCTGACAACAGATTCTATCAAAACAACCAACGACTGGTTGCGCTCAACAATCAAAATGACGACGTAAAGAATACGTCAGCATCGCTGCCAACAGCAGAAGACGCAACCAACAGATGGTAACAAATTCCTCACAACTGGTACCAGACGCAATCCCCAAAACGCTGCGTTTCAACTTATCAAAACGACATCGCGTTGCTCCCACGACTGGTTCCTCAAACCAGCAGCTGGTCATTCAGCTGGGAAAATTCCTCACAACGCAACAGCTGATAACGTTACAATCCAGCAGTCAACACCAAAATGTTGACCAACACGTGTCGCTTTCTCGTTAAATCTCACACCCAAAGCAACTACTGCCAGCAGCAACCTCTTCAAATTACTGATTTCCAATTTCCACCAGCTGTGAGCTACAGTACCGCTGACTCGCGTTGACTTCTGAAATACGCTACGACTGGTTTCTTGCATTAGCGCTACGTCTGGTCTTCACAAAACGACAGCGTATTACCCCCGCGCCATCAACGACTGACCAGACTTCACCAACTAGCGCTACTACGGAAGACTAATGTCTGAATTTACTGGAAATAAGATTTCTCTCGAAAAACCTCAAAATCCACGTGACCAATCCCAATTAAACACGATTAATCACTAATCTAAAATCTGATTCCTCACATTCTCCCCACCTTAAGAGATTTCGTCCTCGAAATCAAAGGCAAACTCAGGGAAAATTCAATCAATTCATTCCAACAACAGGATACAAAACAACAATTCATCTGATACAAACCCAAGAGTTCAAGATAACTGGGTAATCAACAAATATCAACTAGGGAAAACACAACCAGAAACCGAAATCTAAAACAACAATCTACTCAAACAGATGCAGCCACTCACGCTGCATCTTCTCTTCCGGTTCCCAAGTTGCTTCTTCTCTGCCATGCTTGCTCCATTGGACCATCACCAACGGAACTACTTTATTCCTCAACTGCTTCTCCTTCCGATCCAAAATCTGCACTGGGTATTCAACATAGCTCAAGGCAGAATCCAGCTCGACTTCGTCGGTTCTCAACACATGGGAAGGATCTGGCTCATATTTCCTCAACATTGACACATGAAAGACATCATGCATCGCTGCCAACTCATCAGGCAATCTCAATCGATAAGCCAACTGTCCAATCCGTTCAACAATCTCAAAGGGACCAACGAATCTAGGAGCTAATTTGCCTTTAAATCTGAAGCGCATCACGCTCTTGAAAGGAGAAACTTTGAGAAATACTCGATCGCCAACCTCAAACTCTAAAGGTCGACGTCTTCGGTTAGCATAGCTGGTAAATCTATCTTGT
>KV019926.1:333077-366416 GCA_001598015.1 Dorcoceras hygrometricum | reverse complement strand
AGTCTGTAAACGAACTGTCTTTTAAGAAGTTCGTAAAAAACGTCTTAAATCATTGTAAACCAGCAGCTAGTCTGCGTGAAGTGTTTTGAGGTGCTAGGAGTTCTCAAGGCTGTTGGCTTTGGGATCGGGTGCTTGTAGATTGTCTACTTGTATCAAAGTCTTCTAGTGATACCTTCCGAGGAGGAAGAAGGGGAGACGTAGGATATTTATATCCGAACTTCCAGAAACAAACTCTCGACTTGAACTTTTACTTACGCATTTATTTACAGTCGCACACTGTTCATTGTTCACAAACTAATCGGCCTATTTCCGCTACATTTATTTGTGGCTGAGAAGTTTGCTAAGACTGAGAATCCAAAAGTTTTTAAAAGGTGTTTTTGAAATAGAAAAATCTAAGGAGTTCATTCAACCCCCCCCCCTTCTGAACTCCTATTACTTCGTGATCCTATTTCCGGGGACCATCACATTCTTTTATGGCATTCTTTATCTTCATTATTATTATTACAATTGTTGGATAAAGACCTTTGAATGCACTATACTGTATCTTAGATGTGATAGTGGATTTGATGGCTATCATGAAACACATCTAATAGTTACTGTGTATTCTAAACATGTTCCTAGTCGATTGGACCGTCCAAAAGAGGATAAGGGCCGCACGAGCTTGATACTAGCATCTGCGATGCGAAGTACCACGTTCCAATGGTAGGGAACATAGTGATGTTCTGAGCATGCAGATGGATAGTGACCTGGTGATCTATCGAACTAATCTCGTTCGGACTTTCCAAGTGGTTACCATTTGTCAAGTGGATTAAGTCCGAGGTCTTGGTTGTACATATTGGCCCTTATTACTCAAAATGTCATTGACACTCTACATGATAGGTGCCTCGCTTTGACCCGTTTACCAACTCAGTTGGGGTCATCAGGTGCCAGGATTGGGTGAGGTCCCGATGCATGTAGGAGTCGATGCTTCGTTGTCGAGGATTCATCGCTCACCCTTGTGCATGGATATCCTATGATATCTGAGGAGATAATAGTGTGAAAAATCTTTGGCCAGAGTACTAGATGTGTTTTAGGTAAATGGGTTTACTTAGTAACACATGCGATGTCACTATTTGTTCTCCAAGTTGTATGCATGGTCATTGGATCTCTAGCGACTCTCGATTTATCAATGGTCATTGATCTGATCGTTATTTGAGTTGAAAGGACCGTAAACGCTAACCATGACCGACTGGTTATTGCAGGCACTATCAGTGATACCTAGGGGATCATGGGGCGATGTTGTTAGACGCCTTACCATGATTCGATGGGTAAGTTCGAAAATGTGTTTTCCGAGTCACAAATGTTGTGAGCCCACGGCTAGTTGTATCCCTGAACCATTGAGGGTCACACAAGTACTGGTTTCCCAATTCCAGTACGGATATGGTACTCAAAGTATTGAGTATAGTAGGAGGAAGGTTGAAAGTATGACTTCCTAAAAGTAGCTAAGGGAGTAGGAATTCCATATTTAAGTAATGAGAGTAAACCTTTCATATATAGATTTAGTGGTCCGAAAATTTGATTTTGCATCATAATGATCAGTTTTGTAAACTGAGCACATCGGTGATATCTGATCATCGATCGGTATTATGATGAGACCACAATCGAGGGAGTCGAAACGAATGTTCACAGTTTGACTTGAACCGAATGTTCACTGTTTGGGTTGAACCGAATGTTCAGTGTTTGAGTTGAACCGAATGTTCACTGTTTTGTTCAAATCAACTCTATCCCTCAATCTATAAATATGGCAATGAGGAGGCACTTTCAATAGGGAGAAATAAAAACACCAAAAGCTATTCAGTAAACTCCTCCCCTCTCCCTTCTTCCCTCGCCGTCGCCGCCCGCCGCAGCTGTCGGAATTTGTTCCGACCATCTCGGCGAGGAGATTCCGTCTGTGAAATTTTCATCAATTTTCTAGTACAAACCAGCAAAGGACCTGAGATTATGGTCGTGGATCGGATTAGGCGTCGATCCAGCCGTTAAACCGTTGAAGTGCCAATTCCCTCGTGAAATTGGTCGGAGCCAGGCGCCTAGATGCCATCAAGGTACCTTCTGAACATTCTATGAATGTTTTGATTATTGTATAGGTGTATTGACCATTTTCGGGCTTCAAAATTTTAAATTCTTCCACTGCGCCCTGGGAGCGGGATCCAGATCCGTCGCTGCGCCAACACACAACTCTACAAATGAGTTAGCAATGGATGCGTCTTAACAAGGGGAACTCAACGCTACCAACCTTGATCCAAGCTACGGCGTCTATCGCCGGTAATCGACGAAGATAAATGTGAGGTCCGAGGCTCAAAAGAGGGCGGGAAGTGATCACCGGTGCCAGAGGTTGCACGGACAATGAGTGGCTCCTGGCAGGCTTCTTGAGGCGAAGGGGCACATGAATGAACCGATCCCACACCGGAATGAGAGGAATTACGAGACTGGGATGTTATAGATGTAATTGAGGTTAGTTAAGGAAGGCTTATCAGATTTAATTGGTACTACTCATACCCACAAGGTGCATCTTCTTTTCGGGAGCTCATCACTTAAGAACTCCAAAGTTAAGCGTGCTTGACTTGGGACAATTTTGGGATGGGTGACCCTCTGGGAAGTTTCTCATGGTGCGTGCGAGTGAGGACAAAACACGCTGAAAAGATCAGTGTTGGTACAGTGGGGGCAGTCATTAAATCTGGGGCGTTACAGATGGTATCAGATCCGACCTCTCTTAGTACGGTATGGTTTGGGGACGAACCAAGCGGAAGCTGGTGGGCATGTGAGGTCTGGGGCTCAAAAGAGGGCGGGGAGTGATCACCGGTGCCAGAGGTTGCACGGACAATGAGTGGCTCCTGGCAGGCTTCTAGAGGTGAAGGGGCACATGAATGAACCGATCCCACACCTGAATGAGAGGAATTACGAGACTGGGATGTTATAGATGTAATTGAGGTTAGTTAAGGAAGGCTTATCAGATTTAATTGGTACTACTCATACCAACAAGGTGCATTTTCTTTTCGAGAGCTCATCACTTAAGAACTCCAAAGTTAAGCGTGCTTGACTTGGGACAATTTTGGGATGGGTGACCCTCTGGGAAGTTTCTCATGGTGCGTGCGAGTGAGGACAAAACACGCTGAAAAGATCAGTGTTGGTACAGTGGGGGCAGTCATTAAATCTGGGGCGTTACAATAAGGTTTGGTGAATAGTAACTAGGGTATCGCGACAAAGTAAGCTTACGGGAAGAAATATCTTCTAAGTGTCGGGAAAGATAATGGCGAGACCACAGTCAAAGTCCTATATAAATACACAACTTAAGTCTCCCAAATCTGATGAACTGTAGCCACCGACAACACAGGCTCAAAGCTGGTACCAACTCAGATCTGAGTGCTCCCCTAGATTTGGACCCTACGCCAAAACAGATTTGGGATTCTTCCAAACGACGTCGCACAGAATTCCACTCTCCCAACTGGTACACGTCATCTCGCTAACACCAAATCTGCTATCGTTAAACGGCGTCGCATCGCTCCTAACCAGAACACTCAGATCTCACTCATACAGACCAGTCAAATCTGAAACCCATGAACCGCACCGGTCTACACCAAAACGATAAACCGGGCCGGTCCGCATAGCACCAGCAACTTGCGCACCTCAAATCTGGTTTCTCCCAAACGACTTCGCTTCGCTACCTGCGCAGGATATTCAACTAGCGTACCCAGAATGGCTTGCGACAACCAGATTTGACCTCCAGCCTTGATTACCATCAACCAGCGCTAAAGCCGAAGTCACCAACCAGCACTTCTAAACTCCCAAATCTGATTACTACCCCTCAAAACTCTCCAACTGTCCAAAGTTGTTCCCAATACACATACATAGAGACCCGATTACGTTCACCAAATGTACCAACTCAAAGCTGGCCCGTCCCAGATCTGCTCACGCCAGATCTGGTCTATACTAAACTCGATTAATTAACTTAATTAATCCACAATTCTTTCGGGTCTCACATTTCTCCCCCACTGAAAATAAGATTTCGTCCTCGAAATCAAACTGCAACTCCAGAACTGAACAGAACCTCAACAAAATAACCAACACTAGAAAAAAAATCACGCTACGCACAACAAGAGGCTGCTAACCAAGAATTCAAGATAACTGGGCAAAATAACAACAAGCAAACTAGCTATTGGAGTCAATGCAAGATCTACTCAAACAGATGAGGCCACTCACATTGCATTTTCTCCTCTAACTACCACGTAGCTTCTTCTCTACCATGCTTGCTCCACTGGACCATCACTAAGGTAAAGGTCTTGTTCTTAAGTTGTTTCTCCTTTCTATCCAAAATCTGCAAGGGATATTCAACGTAGCTCAAAGTTAGATCCAGCTCCACCTCGTCAGTTTGCAACACATGAGAAGGATCTGGCTCATACTTCCTCAAAATCGACACATGAAACACATCATGTAATGAGGACAGATCTGGTGGTAACAACAACCGATAAGCCAAAGGACCGATCCTCTCCGCGATCTCATAAGATCCAACATAACGAGGAACTAACTTACCCTTGAGACCAAATCTCATTACACTTCTAATAGGAGAAACTTTCAAGAAAACTCTATCGCCAACCTGAAATTCTAGAGGCCTACGCCTGTGGTTCTCATAGCTAGCTTGGAGATCTTGTGCAGCTTTCATACGTTTTCAAATCAGATCTACCTGATCTCTCTTCTGCTGCACTCATTACACTTCTAATAGGAGAAACTTTCAAGAAAACTCTATCGCCAACCTGAAATTCTAGAGGCCTACGCCTGTGGTTCTCATAGCTAGCTTGGAGATCTTGTGCAGCTTTCATACGTTTTCAAATCAGATCTACCTGATCTCTCTTCTGCTGCACAAATTCTGGAGAAGACAGCTGCTTATCCCCCACTTCTTCCCAACAGATTGGCGATCTGCACTTCTTACCATACAATGCTTCGAATGGTGCCATTCCAATTGTCAGTTGGTAGCTGTTATTGTAATAAAACTCAACCAGCGACAATGAATCCTGCCAGCTACCACTGAAATCCATAACAACAGCTCGCAACATATCCTTCAAGGTCTGGATAGTTCTCTCAGATTGGTCATCGGTTTGGGGATGATAGGCTGTACTCATAGCCAATCTGGTGCCCAAAGATGCTTGCAAACTCTTCCAAAATCTTGAAGTAAACCTCGGATCCCGATCTGAAACAATGTATACAGGCACTCCATGCAATCGCACCACGAAATCTAGGTACAGTTTTGCCATTTCCTAAAAGAATTCATCATATTATAGGGAATGAAGTGAGCTGACATTGAAAATCTGTCTATAACAACCCAAACAGCATCACAACCTCGGCTGGAATGAGACAATTGGGTCACAAAATCCATAGCTACATGCTCCAAATTCCATTGGGCACTTCTAAACTCTACAATAAACCATCAGGTCTCATCCTTTCTGCCTTAACTTGCTGACAATTCAGACAACAAGCAACAAATTCAGCAACATCGCTCTTCAAACCTTCCACCCAATAGTGCGGCTTCAAGGCATGATACATCTTCCTTGCACCAGGATGGACACTATGTCTACTACAGTGAGCTTCTCTCAAGATCTCCTCCTTCAAATCAATCAGATTTGACACTATCAATCTGCCATGAAATCTCAAACAACCATCATATGTGACAGAATAATCTTCCGGCTGTCCAACTCGAGTCTTCAACTTTAGCTCATGAATATATGGATCTGTTCTCTGAGCTGCCCTAATACTCGAAACAATCTGTGGCTCAACTTGAAAAGTTGACACCACAACATAATCCTCACTTGGGTAGAAACGTCAACCAGTAGTGCTCAGATGCTCATGGACCTTCGAATAGATAACGATGCAAGCATCGACACTTGAATTTTCTTGCTCAATGCATCAGCAACTACATTCAATTTCCCAGGCTGATACTGAATCTCGCAATCGAAATCCTTAAGCAGCTCCATCCATCTACGCTGTCTCATGTTCAAGTCAGACTGAGAGAAAAGATATTGAAGACTCTTGTGATATGTATACACCACAAACTGCTCATCATACAGATAGTTACGCCAAATCTTCAAAGCAAAGACCATTGCTGCTAACTCCAAATCATGAACTGGGTATCGAGTCTCATGAGGTTTCAACCGACGAGAGGCATACGCAATGACTCGACCATTCTGCATCAAAACACAACCCAATCCATTAAGCGAAGCATCTGAACAAACCACAAAACCTCCTGAACCTGAAGGAAAAGCTAACACAGGCGCTGAAGTTAGCTTCTCTTTGAGCAATTGGAAGCTGTTCTCGCACTGTTCCGTCCAAACAAATCTCTTATCTTTCTTGTCAACTGCGTCATATGCTCAGCTATACTAGAGAATCCCTTGATGAAGCGGCGATAGTAGCTAGCCAATCCCAAAAAGCTACGAATCTCTGAAACATTATTGGGACGTTCCTAGTTCACAACCGCCTCTACCTTACTGGGATCAACAGCCAATCCATCGGCCGAAATGACATGACCCAGAAACACTACTCTATCCAACCAAAACTCGTATTTAGAGTACTTATCATACAACTACGAGTATCGTAGTGTTTGGAGAACTAAACTCAAATGTTCTTTATGCTGCATCGGAGTCTTCGAGTAAACCAAAATATCATCAATGAACACAATCACAAACTTATCGATGAACTCTCGAAAGACTCGATTCATCAAATCCATGAAAACTGCAGGGGCATTAGTCAAACCAAAAGGAATAACCAAAAACTCATAATGCTCATACCTCGTTCGAAACACAGTTTTCACATCTTCCTCTTGAATACACAACTGATGATACCCTGAAAGCAGATCGATCTTGGAATACACAGCTGAACCCTGACGCTGATCAAAAAAATCGTCGATCCTTGGTAAAGGGTACTTATTCTTCACGGTAGCCTTATTCAGTTGCTGGAAGTCGATGCACATCCTCATCGAACCATCCTTCTTCTTCACAAACAAAATAGGAGCTCCCCATGGTGACATGCTCGGTCGAATAAAACCTTCTTCAACAAATCACTAAGCTGTACCTTCAACTCCCTCAACTCAGCTGGTGCTAAACGGTACAGAGTTCAATAAATAGGAGCTGTACCAGGTACAAACTCAATGCTGAAGTCGATCTCCCTCCTCGAAGGAAAACCAGGAATCTCCTCGGGGAACACATCAGGGAAATCACGAGCAACAGGGATGTCACTAAGCTCCACACAAGACTTCAAGGATGCTTCTAAAGCATAAAACATGAATCCAGAAGTCCCCAACAACATGAGGCTAAACATCTCCATACCAGAGATCAACGGAATCTTTGATTGGGAATCGTGGCAATAGAAATTCCATTTCTCGCCAGACTGGGGCCGGAAATCCACAACTCCATGGAAACAATCCACAGTGGCCCTAAAACTAGACAACACGTCCATTCCCACAATGCAATCGAAATCCCACATCACTATCCGAATCAAGTTAGCTACCAACACATTCTCACCAAACCTAAGAATGCCATTCAACAAAATCTCTTGGGAGAACAGGCTCGCACTGGCAGGAGTCACAACAGAAACAACATCACATAAAGAGGTGGTATTGCAACCATGCTCAACCACAAATGCATCAGCTATAAACAAATGTGATGCTCCAGTATAAAAAAATACACGTGCGGGAAGATAAAAAACAGTACAAGTACCTGCAATCACTCCTCCTGGCGTGCCCTCGGCCTGCTCCCTAGTCATGGCATTCACCTGGGCATGTTGAGTTCCTGAGAACTGGGGCTGGGAAGACTGTCTAAACCGCGAAGGATCAGACTGCTGGAACGGCCTATGCTGAGTCTCCCCCATCCTCGGCTGCGGAACAGGAAAAGAACGACCTCTAGATGACCCACCAGAACGACCCTGCGGTGGGGCAGTGGTGTGCTGAGATCCAGCCAATGGACACACTCTCACAAAATGTCCATATTGCCCACAATTGTTGCACGCACCCTGAACCCCCACACACTGCTGCTCGAACTACCGGAGCCAGAAGAAATAGAACCTTTCTTTTTCTTGAACTGATGGCCATGGGGCCTAAACCTGTGGCACCCAGATTGTTGCGTTGACTGCTGGGGTTGCTGGGAGGATTGGGAAAATTAGGGAGGTTGCGCCCATGGAACATTGGGACGTGTACCTTGTGTAGCTTGAGGTTGAACCCGAGACCTGCGGTTCCGTAACCCTTCCTCGTTGTCCATTGCCTTGTCCACCGCATCACCATAATTAGTAGGTGAACTCGCCAATACCAAGGAATAGAGATCCTCATTTAGCCCTTACAATAATCGGTTCCTCTTCGCCCTCTCCCAGCTAGACACATGAGGAACGTAGGCAAGAAGAGAAGAAAAACTTCGAGCATACTTGTAACGCCCAAAATCCATAGGATTACATATATGAATCTTGTTTATTTTCATTGGGTCAAATGACAATTTAATTGTTGGCAAAAGCTGATTTCATTGATTTCAGAAAATGAGAAGCGACGCAGCTGGTTTCAGCAGATGACTCCAAGGGCGACACATGAGCGGGTTTTTAACTTGGTTGGAAAATGATTTTAAGGAGGACAAATGATTTCTTTTGAAAAGGGTTTGGTGTATTACAAATTAAAATGATGTGAAGGGAATTTTACCAAATTTTATAATTTAATCGAGGTGTGTCATGCTTGAAGAATGCAGCACCTTGCCACTAATCCCTTCCATATAAAAACCTGTTTTGAAAGCAAAGTTTATTTTCACTTGTATCAGAAAACTCTTTCGTGTTCTTCTAAACATAATTTACAGAGAAGCTTGTTGTGTTGTTCAAGGAGAAGATTTCTGCAGGAATCGACTGTGGTTGTAAGGCTTCGTTTTAAGGCAAGTAAAATCTGATCCTTTGCTACACCATTTAAAGAATATATTGATTTTATTCATTTTATGGATCTGCTTGCCTATATGTTTAAGAGATGTTGAAGTTCATGTTTAAAATGATTTATGCATGTTCAAGGAAATAAAGTTGGGTTCAAAATTATGTTTTTGCTTCCAAGGTTTCCAAAAAATGTTTTAAGAAAGTTATGGATGTTTCAAAGCACTGAGATGTTGGATTTGACTCATCTTTGTTAGGAAAGTTTTTCTTCTTTCTGGTGAATGGTAACTAATGAGCTTGACGCTGAGTGATCGGAGTTACTGTTCGAATCAGAAGTTAAATCTGGTTTGATAGGTAACGGCTGGTAGCATGGTTGTCGCTTTGATGTTGCAACACCAAGTTTGTAATCAGCAGTTGCAATTGTTTAGTATTCAGCAGTTGCATGGATTCACGTTTCAGTAGTTATATTGTTCGTATTCAGCTGTTGGCAGATGTTGCACCAACAGTATTCAGCATTTGCGATTAATTAGTGTTTCAGCAGTTGTGTTGGTTGTGTCCAGCTGTTGCATTTATTCTTAATCAGCTGTTTCTTTGATTTGCCATCAGCAGTTGCATTAGTTTGGTTCAGTTGTTGGTTCATTCAAGGTTTGAAATTATGCATTTAAGTTGCGTTGACTGCTGAGTTGACCAACTACATTCGTTGTTCCCAGAATCAGCTGTTGAGTTCAATTGTATTTCATTGACTGCTATGTTGACTAAATTGAGTTGCGTTCACATCTGTTACAAGCTAACGACATAGTTTCATTTATCACATCTGTTTCAATGTTAGCGAGTATGCTTGCAGCTTTTTTACGCTAACGATATTGTTTCCTTTAGCAACAGCTGATTCATTTTAGCGATAACCATGAACAGTAAAGATCTGTTTTGTTACCAAGTACTGTTCCATTTTATCACGTCTGATTTCATTTCAGCGATAAGTTCCCAATAGTCAAATTCGATACTCAGTAAAGTTTTAAAATGGAAGAAAGTTTTTAAATGAAGGAACCCGATGATGTTTAAAGAGAATTTCAAAGAAAATATGAGAGTTAAAGGAACAAAAGTTTATTTTAAGGATTTATGGCATAGATAACAGACGGTCATCAAGGAGAAGGGTGAGTAGTCGTCCAGATGTCGGTTGCCCTTTCATATGAGCTATATGCTAAAACTGATATCGAAAGTCATTTTGATCAAAGTGCAACACGGACCTAAGGAGAGCTTCTAAGCCATAAATCAAAAGAAAATGATAAGGATGAGATCTGGGCTGTTATCCCCATCTCCAAGTTTATGAAAGAAAGAAATGTTTAAGAAATGTTTACGAATGAATGTTTAAGTATTGATGTTCCTTTAACTCAGTATTGTGTGATCAGATGTCTGCCTGCGGTAAATGAAATTGTAATTACTCAGATTTTACTTGTTATCGATCACTGGTATTGGAATTATTCTGTGAAATCTGTTCAATGAAAGTGAATAATTGAACTCGTGAAAAGGGTAGTCCAGCACGGACGCAATCTGGGCCGGCTTAGAAAATATGAAAGTACTGTACTAGCTTGGGATAGACCAGCTTAGCTGGAGGGTACTGTACTAGCTTGGACCACCTCTAAACAGACCATCTCAGCCTATCTAACCGGAATGTAAATCCCGATCAAACCAGCACCGCCTATCCGTTTGGAGCCATATCCAAAACTCTACAGCACACCAAAAATAAGAAGCTTTTCTATGGCTCATACGTAAACTCGAACCTGTAAGCTCAGTATTTTTGAAATGCACCTCTTTCTTGCTATAAAACAAACTGATGAGTTCCTAAAAACTTAAAACATCGCTGCTGTGAACCCATAACCTTCATGCTTCAAACTTATAACTTTAAACATGAACATGAACTGAAACTAACACATGCATCAGGCAATCAAACAACAGAAACAAAGAAACAATATATGTTTTCCAGATGCAGCAACGAATCAACTTTACTTGCCTGAACTGAATCACGAAGAAAAGATGACATCGGCTGGATGTCACCACAAGCACAAACTATCGGGCTTCTAAGTGTTTTGGAGAATTGGAATTTGCTAACGAGAAAGTGAGCTCAAAACTCTCAAAATATCATTTATATGAAGTATGATTGGTAGTAGGTAACTAGTACAAAAAGAGGCATGGGGTACCACACCTAACTCACATAAATTTCCAAAAGCCCCCTACTACCATTTCAAACTTTCAAATTTACTGTTATAATTTTTTTGAAAGCTGAACTCACATCCACAACATTTTACATAAATACGATACCATGCTTCGGTGAAATGTTAGGACCGATGCACAATACATAGATTAACCACGCAGTAAAACAACTACGGAAGCAGTTTAAAGTAGGCTAAAATTTTTCGCTTTGGACCTCACTTAGAAAACATAATTTAAGAATACATCGATACTCAAAATATTGGTTTTACAACAACCAAAAAACCAAACAACAAGCAATACAAACATCGAGTATCTCCCAATCAACAAAACTATTAAACCAGCAATAGAACATTACATCCCTACGGGACATTCCCCTGGGACGACTCTATTATATAATCATCCAATATATATAACTGGGATACTCTATCCACCTCCCGGGGCACCACCAGCTGAGTCATCTCCACGACCAGCTGAGAAACCATGGTAACCTGAACAACACAAACATAACCAAACAACCAGCCGCAGAGGACAGGGGTCAAACCCCAGTACTGAGAGCAATACAAACAACAGATAGATAGCAACAGATATAAATGCACGTGCTATGCATGAGATAAGCGTATGCAAGATCGAAGGACTACAAACGAATAGGGAGTCAAAGGAGCTCAAGAACCAGTTCAACAGCTGTCAACAGTTCGAACAAAGGATAGTGGCCACGATGTGCGTGAGAGCATGGTAGCTATCCACTCATCTCAACATATGGTACCAGAGCATAAACAAATCACTCAACCTGCTGTTGCAATGCTCATGAGAGCATGGTAGCTATCCACTCATCTCATAGCGGCTAACAACTGAACCATCAGGGAGATGAGAAGCACGGTATTGCCGCTCCTCCTCAACAATAGCTCCTGGTACACACAGGTTAGCACAACAACAAAAAAGGGCTAACAGATATGAGCTCAACAGGGAAAATGCGAGTATGCCAATGCAACAACTTACAATAATCAGCACAGAGATCATCAGTAAGCAGCAACAATACACAACACATAATACACGCATACCAGCAAGCATACGCATATATCCATGCCAAATCTCAAAGCTGTAAACAAGCTCAAATCCGTACCTTATGTTTATGAGCTACAATTACCACAATAAAAGTCCCGAGAAACTCAAATCTGCCACCTGCTTGGCCAAACAACAATAACCAGCTCAGGGACATAAAACACAGAAACACGAAATGGGAGCCACCAGCTCAACCCAGCTCTATCCTACCTTTCTAGCACAACAACTAGCTCTAAACGAAGCACAAGGTAAGATCTAGTACTTACTCAAAGCACTACCTGAGCAGAAAAACCAAATCTGTCAGTAAACGAACAACGACGCACTGTAGCACCTTCGCGTTCTTCTTCTAGTAGTTCACAACTATCCAAAAGAGGTAGCAATGTATGCGTCTTAGCAAGGGGAACTCAACGCTACCAACCTTGCTCCAAGCTACGCCGTCTACCGTCGGTAATCAAAGAAGATAAAGTTCGGTGAACAGTAACTAGGGTATCGCGACAGAGTAAGCTTACGGGAAGAAATATCTTCTAAGTGTCGGGAAAGGTAATGGCGAGACCACAGTCAAAGTCCTATATAAATACACAACTTAAGTCTCCCAAATCCTATGAACTGTAGCCACCGATAACACAGGAACAAAGCTAGTACCAACTCAGATCTGAGTGCTCCCATAGATTTGGACCCTACGCCAAAACAGATTTGGGATTCTTCCAAACGACGTCGCACAGAATTCCACTCTCCCAACTGGTACACGTCATCCCGCTAACACCAAATCTGCTATCGTTAAACGGCGTCGCATCGCTCCTAACCAGAACACTCAGATCTCACTCATACAGACCAGTCAAATCTGAAACCCATGAACCGCACCGGTCTACACCAAAACCATAAATCGGGCCGGTCCGCATAGTAACAGCAACTTGTGCACCTCAAATCTGGTTTCTCCCAAACGACTTCGCTTCGCTACCTGCACAGGATATTCAACTAGTGTCAGGCCCCGTGCTAATCACTCAAGATTACAGCACAAATAAGCACATAATAGCGGAAGCATAAAATAAGGCTTAAAAATTTTTTCGAAATCATTTGGGCATGAACTCAAAATCATCATTCAAAATATTCATAGTCAAAATACGAGTTGACTCAACTCATATAAAACAGGTAACAATAATAACTCAAATCAGAAATAGATCCCCAATACATAAAAACACGGGGCATCCCCCGGTTCAATACATAATAAAATAGACTGGGACTGAAGGGCAAGGGGATCGACCAGCTGGCGCTCCACTCGGTCCAGCCTGGTTACCTGAAGATCCTGCAAATGGGCAACGCAGACCCAAACAACACAAAATCAGGAAAAGAAATACGAGGTCAAGCCTCAGTACGAAGAGTTATCAAAACAGCTAATCATGCAACATGCTATACTCAATGCTATGAAATGCATGAGGGCTAACAAGGATCGGATAGCTAGACCAGCATATCGACTGACAAATCATCTCAAGCGGCCTCTATACCACGCACAGCCAATCGGACGTTGGAAATCATCGGTCGGTGATCATCGGGGCCCGTCAGCCCATCATAGCTCGGTGGTAGACACTCGAATCCGACAGTCACCACTCCGATGATAGCGTTGGACTTTTCGGGCACGACACATCTGTCGGCCAGGTCACAACGTGGCTCTCAATCAGGTCATCAATCAATATGTAACATCAGGCTCAAGATGTATGCATGTATGCCATTCAGAAATCAATGCTCAATGCATACAAGTCACAGTACGTGAAACAGAACATAAATCAATCAATAAAACACATTCTGCTCACGCAATTACAGCCTTCAAAATCAACCAGATTTCACAGCCTGAAATATACACATGCTCATGCATCAAAGCTGTCCAGAATTGCTCAAATTCGTACCTTACACAGCTTAATTCTACCTCATAGATTAAGAATAGATCATGGAAATTCCAAAATGGTGCAATTCAGATCTCTCTTGGCTTCCTCAACCACGGCAGAACTCTTCCTGGAAGCTGAAATCTGTACAAGGTATCTAATATCTCAGCTCAAATCTGAACCTGTACACTCTAACACGAACTCTACTCAAGTTCCATACACTCACACAGGCATTAACTACAAGAACAGAGCTCAAATCAACAAGAGATGCTTATCCAGAAGCTTACAACAACAGATGAACTACAGACTTCACGGCACGAAGACACAACCACTTCGCACTTCTTCTCCAGCGGCGATTCAGAGACTCAAATGGGTAGCGATCGAAAGAGCTAATTAAGAGGAGTTCAGCGCCACCTAAAACGTCCAAAACAAAGGCTGGAGACGACGGGAATCGACGGGAGAAATGTTCGAATGAACAGTGTAGGTCGAGGGTTTCAACAGAGAAGAGAATAAGAAATATCGGGTTGAAAATGTTCTAAGTGTGGCTCAACACTTATCTTTAAATTCCTCAATTCAATAGCTACTGAACGAGACAAATCACAACTAAAACAGATTCCTGCATCAAAACATAGCGCCGAACGGATTTCTCAAATCAGCGCTCATATCCATCAGATTCCAGCGTTAACACTAACTCTCGCGCAACAAGTCAAAACGACAGCGTATCGGTGACATCTGAACGCTCCAACGTTAACAGCTCATATCCATCAGATTCCAGCGTTAACACTAACTCTCGCGCAACAAGTCAAAACGACAGCGTATCGGTGACATCTGAACGCTCCAACGTTAACATGTATCAGATCCCTCCGCTCGCACAATTCAAATCACGCTAAGCGCTCACTAGTCAAAACGACGACACACCACTTAACGAAACGACGTCGCACTTGAGACATCTGAAACATAACTAACGCTCAACGCTGAATCAGATCTCTACACACGTATCTTCACTAGCGTTCAACACCACTGAAACAGATCTCTCATTTGTACATGCTAATGCACCAGCAGTCAACTCCGCAATTGACCAACATGACATCTGCTCATGTCACAAGCTAGCGCTAACAGATCTCTCGCTACTCTCCAATAGCGTTGACCCGCGTTGACGTCTGCTTACACCGCCAACAAGATCCCATCTTCAAGCGAGACATCTGAAATCGCGGAACGACGACGTATAGCTTCTAGCGCCAAAATCAACTATCAGACTTCACCAACCAACAACGTTGCACTAAAATTTCACGGCCACTCACTCAAACGCCCAGGGACTCAGATCTCACCAAAACGACGGTGTTTCACCTCTAAACGCTAAGGGATCGGATTTATTCCTTAAATTTAACCAATTCGACTCCAATTCTCGCACAGATTTCACCCGACAATTACTGCGACTAAAATCTGAACAACTCCCCAGAGATCTGAAATTCTCAAATCAGATTTCACCAAAAATCTCAAATCTGAAATCTGAAAATTCGAAAATTCTAAATTTGAATTTCTCAATCCTCATATTCTCCCCACATTAAGGGATTTCGTCCTCGAAATCAAAGGCATCCCAGGGGAAGAAACAATCAAATATTCAAATCAGACACAATCATCTAAACAAGCTCGAATCAAAACTTAGAAATTACCTGGAATTTGCACTATCAATGGTCAAACAGATGAGGCCAGTCTTGTCTCATCTTCTCCTCAACCTCCCAGTTAGCTTCTTCTCGGCCATGCTTACTCCATTGGACCATCACCAACGAAATCACTTTGTTTCTCAGCTGCTTCTCCTTCCTATCCAGGATCTGAACTGGATATTCTACATAGCTCAAGGCAGAATCCAGCTCAACTTCGTCGGTTCTCAACACATGGGAAGGATCTGGCTCATATTTCCTCAACATTGACACACGAAAAACGTCATGTATCGCTGTTAACTCATCAGGCAGCCTCAATCGATAAGCCAACTGTCCAAGCCACTCAACAATCTCAAAGGGACCAACGAATCTAGCAGCTAATTTTCTTTAAATCTGAAGCGCATCACGCTCTTGAAAGGAGAAACCTTGAGAAATACTCGATCGCCAACCTCAAACTCTAACGGTCGACGTCTTCGGTTAGTATAGATGGTAAATCTATCTTGTGCAGCCTTCATTCTACTTCGAATCAAATCAATCTGATCTTTCATATGCTGCACAAATTCAGGGGTAGAAAGCTGTTTCTCACCAACTTCTTCCCAACAGATTGGAAATCTGCACTTGCGACCATACAACGCTTCAAATGGAGCCATCCCGATAGTCACGTGGTAGCTGTTGTTATACGAAAACTCAACTAAGGACAAAGATTCCTGCCAGCCACACTGAAATCCATCACAACTGCACGCAACATATCCTCTAAAGTCTGAATGGTCCGCTCAGACTGACCATCTGTCTGAGGGTGATAGGCCGTACTCATAGCCAATCTCGAACCCATCGCTGCTTGCAGACTCTTCCAAAAACGAGAAGTGAATCTTGGATCTCTGTCAGACACTATCGAAACAGGAACTCCCTGCAATCTAACCACATGGTCGATGTACAATTTCGCCATTTTCTTCATGGAACACCACACATCATAGGGAATGAAATGGGCTGACTTCGAAAGTCTATCAATCACCACCCAAATCGCATCACATCCCCTACTCGATCGAGGTATATGAGTAACAAATCCATGGCGATGTGCTCCCAATTCCATTGGGGCACCTCCAAACTCCGCAACAATCCACCAGGTCTCATCCTCTCAGCCTTGACCTGCTGACAATTCAGACATCTAGCAACAAAACCAGAGATGTCGCTCTTCATGCCTTCCCACCAGTAGTGAGACTTCAAGGCATGGTACATCTTTCTCTCTCCCGGATGCACACTATATCGAATACAATGCGCATCGTTCAGAATGGTCTCTTTTATATCGATCAAGTTCGGAACCACCAATCTTTAATCTTCAACTCATGAACATATGGATCAGTCCTCTGTGCCTCCCTGATGTCACTCACAATCTGCGGTTCTACCTGAATCGAAGAAACCATAAAGTACTGATCACCCGGCTGGAATCGCCAACCAGAAGTACTCAACTGCTCGTAGACTTTTGAGACATTCAAAAACGAAAGCATCACAGGCTGAGTCTTCCTACTCAAAGCATCTGCTACTGAGTTCATCCGCCTAGGCTGATACTGAATCTCACAGTTAAAGTCCTTCAGCAATTCCATCAAAAGTCGTTGCCTCATATTCAAGTCTGACTGCGTGAAGATATATTTCAGGCTCTTGTGATCGGTGTACACCACAAATTATTCACCATACAGATAATTCCGCCAAATCTTCAAGGCAAACACTATCGCAGCCAACTCCAGATCATGAACAGGGTACCTCGTCTCGTGAGGCTTCAATTGTCGAGACGCATAGGCAATCACGTACCCATTCTGCATCAGAACACATCCCAAGCCATTGAGAGAAGCATCGGAGCATACAACAAATCCTCCGGATCCAGACGGTAGAGCCAAAACAGGAGCAGTAGTCAACTTCTCCTTCAATGTCTGAAAACTATGCTCACACTCGTCAGTCCAAACAAACTTCCGATCCTTCTGAGTCAATTTAGTCATTGGCCGGGCTATAGAAGAGAACTTCTCAATAAAACGCCTGTAATAGCCAGCCAATCCCAAGAAGCTGCGGGTCTCGGAAACATTCCTACGTCTCTCCCAGTTAAGAACTGCTTCGACCTTACTCGGATCCACCGAAATCCCTTGCGTCGAAATCACATGACCCAAAAAGATATCTGTCAAGCCAAAATTTGCACTTTCTGAACTTGGCATACAATTGCGAGTCTCTCAATCTCTGCAACACCAATCTGAGATGCTCCTTATGCTCTCTCTTGCTCCTCGAATACACTAAGATGTCATCTATGAAGACAATAATGACCGATCGACCGATCGATAAACTCGTTGAAGACGCGATTCATCAAATCCATGTAAACAGCTGGGGCATTCGTCAACCCAAACGGCATGACCAGAAACTCATAATGCCCATATCGAGTCCGAAAAGCTGTCTTCTCCACGTCAGCGTCTCTAATCCGCAACTGGTTATAAACAGAGCGCAAATCAATATTCGAGTATATGACCGATCCTTGAAACTGATCGAACAAGTCATCAATCCTCGGTAAAGGATACTTGTTCTTCATCGTCGCCTTATTAAACTGTCGGAAATCCATGCACATCCTCATAGACCCATCTTTCTTCTTCACGAAAAGAATCGGAGCTCCCCAAGGCCACATACTCGGTCTGATGAAGCCTTTCTCCAAGAGATATCTCAGCTGATCCTTCAGCTCTTTCAACTGCTGGCGTCAACCGATACGGAGCTCTAGAAATCGGGGTGGTACCGGGCACCAAATCGATACTGAAGTCGATCTCACGTCTCGGAGGGAATCCAGGAATCTCATTCGGGAATACATCGGGAAAATCTTGAATGATCGGGATGTCACTCAACTCCAATCGTGGCTCTTGGGAAATGTCAAGCGCATAAATCATGAATCCAGCATTATCCAGCGATAGCAAGCTGAACATCTCCATGGCGGACACCAGTGGAATCTTCAAGCGTGAATCAGAACCGTAGAACTCCCACTTCTCACCCGAATCAGGGCGAAATCTCACCACACCATGAAAGCAGAAAACAGTAGCCTTATAGCTAGACAATACATCCATTCCCAAGATGCAATCAAAATCTCTGATTCCCAAAACAATCAGATTGGACACCAAAACATGCTCATCAAATCGAAGCACAAAAACCAACACCACTTCACGGGACCACAGACTCACACCAGCAGGAGTAGACATGGAAACAACATCACACAATGGGGAAGAACTCAACCCATGCTCAAAAACAAACAACTCAGAAATAAAAGAGTGTGATGCACCAGTGTCAAATAGAACTCTCGCAGGATAATTGAAAATAGAGCAATACCTGCGATCACTATGGCAGGTGTCTCCTCAGCCTGCTCTCTCTTCAAAGCGTTCGTTTGGGCCTGCTGTGGAATCTGGAACTGAGGTCTCGAAGGAGCTCCAAACCTAGAAGGCTCACGGGGTTGGAATCCAGATCGCTGGGTAGGGGCAGGAAAAATAGAGCATATACCTGCGATCACTATAGGCAGGTGTCTCCTCAGCCTGCTCTCTCGTCAAAGCGTTCGCTTGGGCCTGCTGTGGAATCTGGAACTGAGGTCTCGAAGGAGCTCCAAACCTAGAAGGCTCACGGGGTTGGAATCCAGATCGCTGGGTAGGGGCAGGAAACTACGGTCTCTGAGAAGAACCACCAGCTGATCCCTGCTGCGAAGGAACTGAAGACTGACGCTTCAACAAAGGACATACTCTCTGAAAATGTCCGGGCTGTCCAAAGTTATGGCAAAACCCCTGAACTCCACGACACTGCGAAGTCTGATGCCTTCCTCCGCACTGTCCACAAGACATGCCGCCTGAACCACTGCCAGAACCAGAACTCGCAGAACCAGAGGAACTCGAATTCGCCTTCTTCTTGAACTGTTTCCCTCGAGGTCGAAACCTCTGGCGATTCGTCTGATGCTGTGACCCCTGAGGAGAATAAAAAGATTGCGACACATCCTGAACAGGCTGATAGGTGCGTCCAGTAGTCGGCTGAGTCGGAGCACCCTCCTTCAGTAGACTCTCCTCAATATCCACTGCTCGGTTAACTGCATCGATATAGGTTGCAGGTGAACCAGACAAAACCATCCGGTACAGATCAGGCCTCAAGCCTTTCAGAAATTTGTTCCTCTTTGTCCTCTCCTGGTTGGCTACGTGTGGCACATAGATCAAAAGAGCCAAAAACTGCAGGGCATACTCAGCCACTCGCCTGTTACCCTGCTTCAGGTTGTCGAACTATCGCTCGCGACTGTTATAGAAGGACTCCGAGGTATACTCCTGTCAAAACGCCTCACAGAAGCTCTCCCATGTGATCACAGCCCCACCATCACGAAGGATACGAGAAGTACCTCTCCACCAGCGCTGTGCGTTGTCTCTCAGCTGCAACACCGTCAGCTTCAGTCTCTTCTCGGGAGCGTATTCCAGAGTATCGAACAACTCCTCCATCTGAACTAACCAAGCCTCAGCCATCGCACCACCCTCGGCTGCAGAAACCGTCGGAGGGTTCGTTCGCTGAAACTAGCTAAAACCAACTCCACCTCACCTATCCGTCTAGTAACATTCTCAACCTGCTAGATATCGTCATCACTACCCTCCCTAGACTCCTCCTCGGTACGTCTAGTAGTCCTACCTCTTCCTCTCCTCGGCGGCATCTAAACAAGTCTAGAGATAAGATCTCACAGCAGATATATCACATAGACAGATAAAAGATCACATAAGTCATAGAGTCACTCAAAATCAAATCAAAACTCTGTGCCTAGACTCGAGTGTGATCAAAGGAAATCGAGCTTTTCCCAGTTTAAGCTCTGATACCAAAAATGTCAGGCCCCGTGCTAATCAATCAATATTAAAGCACAAATAAGCACATAATAGCGGAAGCATGAAATAGGGCTTAAAAATATTTTCGAAATCATCTGGGCCTGAACTCAAAATCATCATTCAAAATATTCATATCAAAATACGAGTTGACTCAAACTCATATAAAGCAGGTAACAATCGAAATCATCTGGGCCTGAACTCAAAATCATCATTCAAAATATTCATATCAAAATACGAGTTGACTCAAACTCATATAAAGCAGGTAACAATAATAACTCAAATCAGAAATAGATCCCCAATACATAAAAACACGGGGCATCCCCAGGTTCAATACATAATAAAATAAACTGGGACTGAAGGGCAAGGGGATCGACCAGCTGGCGCTCCACTCGGTCCAGCCTGGTTACCTGAAGATCCTGCAAATGGGCAACGCAGACCCAAACAACACAAAAGCAGGAAAAGAAATACGAGGTCAAGCCTCAGTACGAAGAGCTATCAAAACAGCTAATCATGCAACATGCTATACTCAATGCTATGAAATGCATGAGGGCTAACAAGGATCGGATAGCTAGACCAGCATATCGACTGGAAAATCATCTCAAGCGGCCTCTATACCACGCATAGCCAATTGGCCGTTGGAAATCATTGGTCCGTGATCATCGGGGCCCGTCAGCCCATCACAGCTCGGTGGTAGAAACTCGAATCCGACAGTCACTGTGAGACCTGGAATTGTATAAGATTAATTTGGTTGGAATTAATCAGTTTAGAGATTTCTGGTGGTTCAGATCTCTGTTTGGATGTTTTGATTTCATTTTCGGGTCAGATTTCACATTTATAGCATTTCTGGAAGTTTTCGTATTTTTGGTATTTTGGGTAAAAGCTGGTTTTGTGGTGAGAGCTGGTCGATTTGGTGAAATCCAGTTGTAGTGTGTTTTGGTAGCGTGAGATTCCTAAACACCGTCGTTTTAGTGAAATCTGGATGCGTTGTGTTAAGTAAAAGCTGGTAGCATGTTTGTATCCAGCTGCTGCTTTATCTCGTTTGTTGAGGGCAAAACGGTAGCGTTTTGATTAGTTGGTGCGACGCAGTTTTGAGTGTTGCGTCTGGTACCAGCTGGTGGGATCTGTTCTCGTGTGCCTGCTGGTTGTCCAGCTGAGAGTAGATCTCAACGATGGTCAACTCTACTGTAGCTTGCGTCTGGTTGTTTGGCACGAGAGCTAGCGACTGGATGACGTAGGATGTGCGTCGTCGTTTTAGTTAGCACTAAGGAATCCAGTCGATGGGTTAGCGACAGCTGCTGGGTTTATGCGACGCCGTTTTATTAAGTTGGAACGCAATGTTTTGATGCAACGTCTGGTATCATCTTTTGAGTGTTATACAATCCAGCTTTTGGATTTGAGAACCAGCCGATGGTTGTAGAGCAACTGCTGGTTTTGGTCGGTGGACTTATTAACCAGATTTCAACAGTCGTGAGACTTATTTAAGAAAGACTTGGTCTTCGGATTGAGATACCAGATCCCATACTTAGTAAAATTCTCCAAATTGTCGACCTCTGTTTCTCGAACCCTAGTACTGTTCACCGTGAGTTTCTCCGGCGAATTCCCGTCGTTTCCGACCGTTGTTTTGGGAGTTTGAGGTAGCGTTGGACTCCTCTCAAGAAGCTCTTTCATCCTATACCATTTTTGGAGGCTGTTGTGGGCTGGAGCAGAAGCGCGAAGTTGCTGGTTTAGCTTGCGCATTTCGTAGTTCAAGTAGAACTTCGGTTATTCGATGAGATCTTGTTCCTCGCCTAGAATTGAGCTTACTGTTGAGTTGTTGTGTAGGATGATAGCTGGTTGAGTGTGTGTAACTCCCAGCGTGCTTTTTGTGTATTAGCGTCCCTGTTATTTATGCCCTGTGTGCTTCGACAGGTTGATATCCAGATTTCTCGGGACCTTTGATTGTAGTAATTGTTGCACAGAAAGTATAAGGTACGGATATTGAGCTTGTAATTCAGCGTGGAACTTGACTTGGATAAATAGCAAGATGGTTGTGTTTGGATTGTCGTGCGGTGTTGTTGCTCTGTGTGAGAGCTGTGTATGCATACCGTGTGTAATTGTTGTGTTGCATATGGTTATATGTTTGTGGTTCCATCATGTTGCATACACGCATTCCATTCAGCTATTGCAGCCTTCGTTCATTTTTGTTTCTCTGTTTTCTTACCAGGATGCGAGGGCGAGCGGTGATTCCGCACTCTCATTTCCCTTATACGCCGAGTGGCTAGCTACCACAGTTCATAGGTTGGGTTGTTGATGCATCTGGTAACGGTGGGCGATTAGGGGTGAGTGGGTAGCACCCACATGTCCTACACTCACCGTGGCCACATATTCCGTTGCAGATTTCCGTTGAGCTGTGCATTGAGTTCTTTGGCCCCCTTTCTTGGTTGTAGCCTTCGGCTGTTGTCCCTGGTTGCATGAATAGCATCTGCATTTTATTCTTGCTGTTTACTGCTGTTTTATAGTTGCTCTCCGTACTGGGGTTTGACCCCATGTCCCTCTGGGGCTTGGTTGTTTTCCTTGTTGTGTTGTTTTCAGGAAATCCAGGTTTTACAGATGGTCGTGGTTTTAATCCAGCTGGTGGTGCCCCAGGAGGTGGTTAGAGTATCCCAGTTGCATATAGCATATTTATATGTATCAGTTGAGTTAGCCAGGGGGTTGTCCTGTGCATCGTGGCTGTATCCAGTAGATGGAGTGATACTCGTGGTTGTATGCTATACTGTTGTGTTATGGCTTGTAGTCATTTGTTGTTTTGTTGATTTATAAACTGGGATATTTTTGAGTATTACATTATTTTAAATTATATTGTTTTAACTCGTCAGGCCAAAAACGAAAATTTTACCCGCTTTTTAATAGCTTCCGCATGTGTTTGTGTGTTTTTACTCTGTTATGAGCACGAGGCCTGACATTTTTGATATCAGAGCTTAAGCTGGGATAAGCTCGATTTCTTTGATCACACTTGAGTCTAGGCACAGTGTTGTGTGTTGCATGTGCTTGGCTATGTGACTATGTGCTGCATATTTTTGTGTTATGTGCTATCTATGCTGTATCTGTTCTGTTTTGCTTGATCCTGTTGAGTGTTTTGGTAGATGTCGCCTAGACGTCGTGGTAGAGGTAGGGGGCAGTTTGAGGAATCAACAGGACAGAATGAGGATCGGCGTAGCGCTCCTAGTCGTTCCCGTAGTAGGCATGAGGAGGAGGAGGAAGTTGGTGACTTGCCTCCCCCGGTGGAGCGGATGGATGTGGTGATAGCACGATTTCAGCGGATGAACCCGGCAGTCTTTAATGGTGATGAGTCCAGTGAGGATGCGGACTCTTGGCTCCGTAACATTATTGGTCTTTTCGATCGGGTGCAGTATGATGATGATCTTAGGCTGAGTTTAGCGACCCTCTTGCTTAGGAAGGCTGCAGAGCGCTGGTGGCGAGGCGCTTCAAGTACCTTGTTAGAGATTGGTGTTGGGATCTCTTGGGACAGTTTCTGCGAGACCTTCCGACAGGAGTATGTACCCGAGTCTTATGTGAATGCCCGGGAGCAGGAGTTCGACCATCTGGAGCAGGGTTCCATGACTGTTCGGGAGTATGCTAGGAAGTTTTCTTCTCTGTTGGCGTACGTTCTCCATGTTTCTGGCTGGGAGAGGGCCAAGAGGACTAGATTTCTTGAGGGCTTGAACGAAGAGTTGTATCAGATGGTGTTGACCAGCAAACCCAAGAGCTATGCTGAAGCAGTTGACACTGCTATTGATATCGAGGAGGGTTTGCAGAGTCGTCGTGCTCGCAGGCAGCATGAGGCGCAGGTTAGTCGTCCTACTATTCAGGGAGCGTAGTCTTCCTAGTCCTCCCAATCAGCCTATCAGCCCCAGCAGCAGCAGCAGATGGCTCAACAGTCTGGCCGTCAGAGGTTTCGACCCCGCGGTCAGCAGTTCAAGAAGAAGTCGGGTTCTGGATCTTCTGGTTCGGGTAGCTCGAGTAGTAGTGGTTCTCGGGCTGAGTTTTGTGGTTTTTGCGGTGTAAAGCATCTGTCCACGCAGTGTGTTGGTGTGCAAGGTTCCTGCAACCTTTGTGGTCAGTACGGACATTTTTCTAGAGTGTGTCCGTCAGCTGGATCACAGCATACCGCGGCCCAGCCTCAGGGTCGAGGAGGTCAGTCTAGGGGTCGTTCCCCTCAGTTTCAGTAGCCCCGATTGGGTGAGACTCAGTTTAGGCCGTTTCAGCAGCCTGGTACATCGCGGTTTGGACAGTCGTCTCAGCCTTTCTTCTCTGGACCCCAGCATGCTCAGGTTAACGCAATCACTAGGGAGCAGGCCGAGGAGACATCGAGTCGGGTGATCGCAGGTACTTGCCTTGTTTTTGATTTTCCTGCGCGTGTGTTGTTTGACACCGGTGCATCGCATTCGTTTATTTTTGATTCGTTTGTTGTTGAGCATGGTCTGAGTACCATTTCTTTGCGCGATGCCGTTTCTGTTTCTACCCCTGGTGGTGTGAGCCTGTTCTCCCAGGAGGTTTTGTTGGATGGTGTGTTGCGGTTTGGTGAGCATGCCTTATTAGCGAACTTGATCCGATTGATGCTGTGGGATTTCGATTGCATAGTTGGGATGGATGTGCTGTCCAACTATAGGGCCTCTATGGATTGTTGGAAGTTCGTTTTAGGCCTTTGTCTGGAGAGAAGTGGGACTTCTATGGCCAGGATTCTAGATCGAAGATTCCCTTAGTCTCAGCGATGGAGATGTTCAGCTTGTTGTCTTTGGGGAATGCTGGCTTTATGATCTACGCTTTGGATGCGTCTTCTTCTTCCCGCGTTCAGCTTAGTGACGTTCCCGTGGTGCGACTTTTCCCGAATGTGTCCCGGAGGAGATTCCTGGTTTCCTTCCGAGGCGGGAGATTGACTTCAGCATAGAGCTGGTGCCTGGCACAGCTCTGATTTTGCGTGCTCCTTATCGTCTGGCGCCCGCGGAGTTGAGAGAACTCAAGGTACAGTTAGATGATTTGCTGGAGAAAGGTTTTATCCGACCTAGTATGTCACCGTGGGGAGCGCCCATTTTGTTTGTGAAGAAGAAGGATGGCTCAATGCGGATGTGCATTGATTTCTGCCAGTTTAACAAAGCCACTGTGAAGAACAAGTACCCGTTGCCGAGAATCGATGATCTGTTTGATCAGTTGCAAGGTTCTGCGGTGTATTCAAAGATTGATCTTCGTTCAGGGTACCATCAGCTGAGAGTGAGAGAACAAGATGTCGCGAAGACTGCTTTTCGTACCAGGTACGCGCATTTCGAGTTTCTAGTGATGCCGTTTGGATTGACTAATGCCCCTGCAGTCTTTATGGATTTGATGAACCGAGTTTTCCACGAGTTTATTGATCAGTTTGTGATCGTGTTCATCGACGACATCTTAGTCTATTCGAAGACTCCTTTGGAGCACAAGGAGCATTTGCGTATTGTCCTTCAGACGCTGAGAGACCAGCAGTTGTATGCAAAGTTTTCCAAGTGTGAGTTCTGGTTGGATCGCGTCGTATTCTTGGGACATGTGGTTTCAGCCGAGGGGATTTCGGTGGATCCCAGTAAGGTTGATGCTGTTCTGAACTGGGAGCGTCCCAGGAATGTATCCGAGATTCGCAGTTTCTTGGGTCTCGCTGGCTATTATCGTCGCTTCATTGAGGGATTCTCTAGTATAGCAAAGCCGATGACTCAATTGACTCAGAAGGACAAGCGTTTTGTTTGGACTGAGCAGTGCGAGAATGCTTTTCAACTGCTTAAGGAGAAATTGACTACTGCGCCTGTGTTGGCTCTGCCTTCCGGAACAGGTGGATTCGTTGTTTGCTCTGACGCTTCGCTTAATGGATTGGGTTGTGTTTTGATGTAGAATGGTCGAGTCATTGCGTATGCCTCGCGACAGTTGAAACCGCACGAGACTCGTTACCCAGTCCATGATTTGGAGTTAGCAGCGGTGGTCTTTGCTTTAAAGATCTGGCGTCACTACCTGTATGGGGAGCAGTTTGTGGTGTATTCCGACCACAAAAGTTTGCAGTATCTGTTTTCGCAGCCTGACCTGAACATGAGACAACGTCGTTGAATGGAGCTGCTAAAAGACTTTGATTGCGAGATCAAGTACCAGCCTGGGAAGTCGAAAGTAGTAGCCGATGCTTTGAGCAGGAAGGCTAGTGAGATGCTTGCGTCGTTGTACATCTCTAAGGATCAAGTGAATCTTAACACTACGGGTTGGAGATTCTACCCGGCTGAGGATTGCGTTGTGGTTTCATCGTTCCAAGTGGAACCGCAGATTGTTTCTAGCATTCGAGTAGCTCAGAGGACTTATCCGTCTATCCACGAGTTGAAATAAAGGTCAGGGCTGGCGGACTTGAGGATTATTCTGTCTCTTCCGATGGTTGTTTGCGTTTCCGGGGCAGGTTGGTTGTGTCCAATTTGATTGATTTGAAGGAAAAGATCCTTCGAGAAGCGCACTGTAGCAGACATAGTGTTCATCCTGGTGCACGAAAGATGTACCATGCCTTGAAGCCGCACTTTTGGTGGGCTGTCCTGAAGAGCGACGTTGCTGGTTTTGTTGCTCGTTGTTTGAATTGTCAGATGGTTAAGGCCGAAAGGATGAGACCTGGTGGTTTGTTGCAGAGTTTGGAAGTGTCCCAATGGAATTGGGAGCACATAGCTATGGATTTCGTGACGCATCTGCCTCGTTCCAGCAGAGTATGCGATGCTATTTGGGTGGTTATAGATCGACTGTCGAAGTCTGCACATTTTATTCCCTATGGAATGACCTTCTCGTTGAAGAAGATGGCGAAGCTGTACGTTGATTTTGTTGTTAGATTGCACGGTGTGCCTGTTTCAATCGTGTCCGACCGAGATCCGAGGCTTACTTCCAGGTTTTGGAAGAGTTTACAAACAGCTTTGGGTACCAGATTGGCGATGAGCACCGCGTATCACCCCCAGACAGATGGCCAATCTGAGAGAACTATCCAGACGTTGGAGGATATGTTGCGAGCTATTGTATTGGATTTCGGAGGTAGCTGGCAAGACGCGTTGTCTTTAGTGGAGTTTTCCTACAATAATAGCTATCAGGTGACAATTGGCATGGCGCCGTTTGAGGCTTTGTATGGCAGGAAGTGCAGATCTCCAGTTTGTTGGGAAGAAGTGGGAGAGAAGCAGCTATCTACCCCTGACTTTGTGCAGCAAATGAAAGATCATGGGGATCTTATTAGACAGCGGATGAAAGCTGCCCAGAATCGCCAAGCCAGTTATGCGAATAAGAGGCGTCGACCTCTTGAGTTTCTGGTTGGTGATCGTGTATTTCTCAAAGTTTCTCCGTTTTGCAGTGTGATGCGCTTTGGACGCAAGGGAAAGTTAGCCCCTCGTTACGTCGGACCGTATGAGATTGTTGAGAGGATTGGCCCTTTAGCGTATCGGCTGTTGTTGCCGCCAGAGTTGTCTTCTCTACATGACGTATTTCATGTTTCCATGTTGAGGAAGTATGAGCCAGATCCATCTCATGTGCTTAGGACTGACGAGGTAGAGCTAGATCAGACGTTGAGTTATCTAGAATATCCCTTGCATATCCTTGGCAAGAAAGAGAAACAGCTGAGAAATAAGACCATTCCGTTGGTAATGGTGCAGTGGAGCAAACATGGAAGGGAAGAGGATACTTGGGAGCTGGATGAAAATGTTGGCAAACAGTGGCGGATCCGGATCCCGTTTCCCGGGGGCGCAGCGGAAATCAAAAATTGCCCCGAGAAACGTTCAATACATTCAAATACAATTCTATAAACATTCATAGGATGTTCATAGAATCGTTACCTTGCTGGCGTCTAGGCGCCTGGCTCCAACCAGAATTCGCAGGGAAATCTGGCTCTTGAATTGTAGGCGGCGGTAGATCCTCCTAATCAGGTCCAAGACCGGAAACAAGCTTCCTCCGTCAGTCTGCACTAGAAGATCTGACGGATGTTGGCACGGACGGAAACTCCTCGTCGCGGTGATCGAAACAAGTCCAATCACGGGGCGGCGGACGGCGGCGGCCGACGGTGGCGCGTGGAGACCGGCGGCGGCGGCGTGAGGTTTTGGAGGAGGGGCGGCCGAACACTAGGAGCTAGGGTTAGGTTGTAAGTCTTGTGTTTAAAGCCCTAAACCAACTTAAATAAATAAAGATGGTACATGGGCTAGAACCGGCCCAATGGACTTGGGTCACACCTAGGTCCATATGAACATTCGATTCATTTAAATCACTGTGATTTCATCATAACTCCGATCGACGATCAGATCAGACCAATCGACTCAGTTTCCAAACTGAATATTATGATGTGAAAAACAATTTTTCAGATACCTAGTCCAAAATGACAGTTTTGCCCCTCAACTTTGGGAAATCGCAATTTGACCCCTGTTGACTTTTAGGAAGTCGCACTCCCTAAAATCCTCCTCCTATGCTCAACACATTGAGCTCAGTTTCCTTGCGGGAATCATGAATCCAGTACTTGTGTGACCCTCAATGGTTCAGGGATACAGCTAGCCGTGGGCCCACAATCATTGCGGCTCCGAAATCACAATTTAGGACTTGCCCATCGGATCATGGTAAAGCTCTTAGCAACATCGCCCCATGATCCCCTAGGTATCACTGATAGTGCCTGCAAGAACCAGTTGGTCGTGGTTAGCGTACAGTACGGTCCTTTCAACACATATATCCCGATCAGATCAACGACCATTGGTAAATCGAGAGTCGCTAGAGATCCGATAGCTATGCATACATCTTGGAGATCGAATAGTGACATCGCGAGTGTTACTAGATAAACCCATTTACCTAAAACACATCCAGTACTCTGGCCAGAGATTTATACACTATTATCCCCTCAGATAGCATAGGATATCCACGCATGAAAGCGAGCGGTGAATCCTCGACAACGAAGCATCGACTCCTACATGCATTGGGAACTCACCCAATCCCACCACCTAATGACCCCAAGTGAGTCGGCAAACGGGTCAAAGTGAGGCGCCTATCATGTAGAGTCTCAATGACGTTTCGAGTAGTGAGGATTAATCAGTACAATCAAGACCTCGGACTTATCCACTCGACAAATGGTAACCATTTGGAAAGTCCGAACGAGGGTAGTTCGATAGATCACCAGGTCACTATCCATCTGCATGCTCAGAACATCACAATGTTCCCTACCAATTAAACATGGTACTTCACATCGCAGATGCTAGTCTCAAGCACGGGCGGCCTTATCCTCATTTTGACGGCCCAATCGACTAGGAACGAATTCAGAACGCACAGTGACTATTAGATGTGTTTCATGATAGCCATCATATCCACTATCACATCTAACATACACTATGGTGCATTCTAGGTCTTTATCCAACACAATTGTAAACATTATATTACATAATGAAGATAAAGAATGCCATAAATAAATGCGTATTTCATAAACAAAGATTGTCATATACAAGAGTCTATAAAACCCACACGCCACAAGTTGGCTAGTTGGGCATCTACTCAAACAATCTCACACTTGCCCTATAGCCAACTACTTATCAGACGCAGTCCCATTGTTTCACGATGTTTTTCAAACAACGGTCCTGACAAGGGCTTCGTAAGTGGATCAGCAATGTTGTCCGTAGAGGCGACTCTCTCAACTGCTATGTCACCTCTAGCCACAATATCCCGGATTATGTGGTATTTCCTCAGTATATGTTTGGATCTTTGGTGAGACCTAGGCTCCTTTGCTTGCGCAACGGCTCCCGTGTTGTTGCAGTACACCGGGACTGGACAAACTCCATCAGGAATGACGCCCAAATCTTGGACAAAATTCCTTATCCAAACCGCCTCCTTAGCAGCAGCTGATGCTGCAATGTACTCAGCCTCAGTGGTTGAATCCGCGATGGTGTCTTGCTTGGAACTCTTCCAAGAGACAGCACCACCATTGAGCATGAATACAAATCCAGAGGTAGACTTCGAATCATCCACGTCAAATTGGAAGCTAGAATCAGTGTAGCCTTCCAATTTCAGTTCACCACCCCCATAGACCATGAACATATTCTTATTCCTTCGTAACTACTTAAGAATATCTTTCACGGCCTTCCAATGCATTTGGCCGGGGTTGGCCTAGCAGCGGCTCGTGACACTTAGAGCATATGCGACATGCGGTCTAGTTGAGATCATGCCATACATAATACTACCTATTTCCGAGGCATATGGCACACATGTCATACTCTCTATCTCCACATCAGCCTTCGGACACATAGACTTAGATAGAGTGACCCCGTGGCACATAGGTAGGTGTCCTCTCTTGGACTCTTCCATAGAGAACCTCTTAAGTATGGTATCGATGTAGGTGGCTTGGGTGAGTCCGAGCATCCGTTTCGATCTATCCCGATAGATCTGTATTCCAAGAATATAGGATGTTTCACCCATGTCATTCATTGAGAATCTACTAGACAACCAGACTTTAGTTGACTGCAGCATTCCTACATCATTCCCAATGAGTAGAATGTCATCAACATAAAGTACGAGGAATGTCACAGCGCTTTTCACTACCTTCTTATGTACACATGGCTCCTCGGGATTCTTGATGAAACCAAATTCCTTAATTGTTTCATCGAATCTCAGGTTCCAACTCCTTGATGCTTGTTTGAGACCTTAGATCGATCTCTGAAGTTTGCATACCTTATGCTCACTTCCTACAGATGTGAAATCCTTAGGCTGCGTCATATAGATCTCTTCCTTAATGTTTCCATTAAGGAACGCAGTTTTCACATCCATTTTCCATATCTCATAGTCGTACCATGCGGCTATGGCTAGTAAGATTCTAATCGACTTGAACATTGCGACTGGTGAAAAAGTTTCATCATAGTCAACACCTTGCCTTTGAGTGTAACCTTCCGCGACTAGTCGTGCCTTGTAGGTCATTACCTTACCATCAGGCCCAAGTTTCCTCTTGTATACCCATTTACACCCAATAGGAACAATTCCTTCGGGAGGATTAACAAGAGTCCAAACTTGGTTCGCATGCATTGAGTCAAACTCAGACTGCATTGCTTCAAGCCACAAATTAGAATCAGCATCGGAAATTGCCTCCTTGAAAGTCCTTGGATCACATCCAACAACTTGATCACCTTGATCATCTTCAAGGAGGAAATCATATCTTTCAGGAGCCCTAGGAACCCTTTCGGATCTCCTAGGTGTGACCATTTCTGGTATTGGCTCTGGAGGCGCAGGAGATTCACTTGGTACCTCAGTTGGTTCTCGAACCTCTTCGATTTCTACTATTTTGCCCTTTCTATCAAGTACAAATTCCCTTTCCATAAAGGTGGCATTTCTAGAAACAAACACTTTTGTTTCGTTGGGATAGTAGAAGTAGTATCCAATGGAATTTTTTGGATACCCAACGAAGTAGCATAAGATGGATCTCGTATCCAGCTTATCTCCCACTGTCTGCTTCACGTAAGCAAGACATCCCCAAATTCTCATGTATGAGTATTTGGGTGGTTTGCCCATCCACATCTCATATGGAGTCTTATCCACTGCTTTGGTGTGGACATTGTTCAACAACATTACCGCCTTTTCGAGCGCATAGCCCCAAAACGAGGTAGGAAGCTCAGTGAAGCTCATCATAGACCGAACCATGTCCATCAGGGTTCGGTTACGACGCTCCGCTACACCATTGAGCTGTGGTGTGGCCGGAGGGGTCCACTGTGCGAGAATCCCATTCTCTTTCAGATAGTCTTGAAATTCAACACTCAAGTATTCACCACCTCGATCAGATCGAAGTGCTTTAATACTTTTCCCCAACTGAGTTTCTACTTCAACTTTGAATTCTGTGAACCTTTCAAAGGATTCAGACTTGTGCTTCATTAAGTACAAGTACCCATACCTAGAGTAATCATCGGTAAAGGTGATGAAGTATGTGTGACCGTACTTAGTACCAATGCTAAGTGGGCCACACACGTCAGTATGGATCAAATCCAATAGGCCTTGAGCACGTTCAGGCTTGCCCTTGAAGGGTTTTTTAGTCATCATTCCCTTGAGACAAGACTCACAAGTCGGTAGGGAGTTAATGTCTGACAAATCAAACATGTCACTCCTAACTAACTTGTTCATCCTTCTTAGAGAAATGTGACCTAGCCTAGCGTGCCAAAGTTGTGCTGGGTTTAAGATATCGTATTTCCTTTTAATTGTTGTTGTATGTGTTTCCACATCGCGAGTTGGAACTGGTTTTAATTTTAACGTGTATAGATCGTTTTCGTGTTCCCCAATACCAATCAAACATTCATTCTTGTATATATTGCAAATCGAATTAGCAAAAACACAAGAATATCCATCACTATCAAGCATAGAAACAGAAATAATGTTCTTTATCAATTCGGGAAAAAATAAAACAACTTTCAATAACAACTTAAAATTTTACGACAGAAATAAATAAACATCTCCTATAGCTACTGCAGCAACTCTTGCTCCATTGCCCAGCCTCAAGTGGGTCTCACACTCTCTAAGACGTCGGCTACTTGTCATCACCTGCAAATCATTGCAGATATGAGATCCACATCCAGTATCAAGTACCCAAGAAGTCGAATTAAGAGACATATTTATTTCGATATAGAACATACCTTTTGCAGTTCGCAACTGCTCGAGGTACTCCTTGCAGTTCCTCCTCCAATGCCCAGGCTTGTGGCAGTGGTGGCAAACATCCTCGGACTTGTTTGGCTTGGAAGCCTTTGCCTTGGGCTTCTTAGTGGGCGTTTCCTC
>KV019926.1:283590-320012 GCA_001598015.1 Dorcoceras hygrometricum | reverse complement strand
GACTAGGAACTAATTCAGAATACACAGTGACTATTAGATGTGTTTCATGATAGCCGTCATACCCACTATCACATCTAACATACACTATGGTGCATTCTAGGTCTTTATCCAACACAATTGTTAACACTATATAAACATAATGAAGATAAAGAATGTCATAAACAAATGCGAATATCATATATAAAGACTGTCATATACAAGAGTCTACAAACCCACACGCCACAAGTTGGCTAGTTGGGCATCTACTCTAACATGTAATTCAGCGTGGAACTTGACTTGGATAAATTGCGAGATGGCTGTGTTTGGATTTCCGTGCGGTGTTGTTGCTCTGTGTGAGAGCTGTGTATGCTTACCGTGTGTAATTGTTGTGTTGCATATGGTTATATGTTTGTGGTTCCAGCATGTTGCATACACGCATTACACTCAGCTATTGCAGCCTTTGTTCGTTGTTGTTTCTCTTTTTTCTTACCAGGATGCGAGGGCGAGCGGTGATTCCGCACTCTCATTTCTCCTATGCGCCGAGTGGCTAGCTACCACAGTTCATAGGTTGGGTTGTTGATGCATCTGGTAAGGGTGAGCGAGTAGGGGTGAGTGGGTAGTACCCACATGTCCTACACTCATCGTGGCCACATATTCCGTTGCAGATTTCCGTTGAGCTGTGCATTGAGTTCTTTGGCTCCCTTTCTTGGTTGTAGCCTTCGGCTGTTGTCCCTGGTTGCATGCATAGCATCTGCATTTTATTCTTGCTGTTTACTTCTGTTTTATAGTTGCTCTCCGTACTGGGGTTTGACCTCATGTCCCTCTGGGGCTTGGTTGTTTTCCTTGTTGTGTTGTTTTCAGGAAATCCAGGTTTACAGCTGGTCGTGGTTTTAATCCAGCTGGTGGTGCCCCAGGAGGTGGTTAGAGTATCCCAGTTGCGTATAGCATATTTATATGTATCAGTTGAGTTAGCCAGGGGGTTGCCCTGTGCTTCGTGGCTGTATCCAGTAGATGGAGTCTGATACTCGTGGTTGTATGCTATACTGTTGTGTTATGGCTTGTAGTCATTTGTTGTTTTGTTGATTTTATAAACTGGGATATATTTTGAGTATTACATTATTTTAAATTATATTGTTTTAACTCGTCAGGCCAAAAGCGAAAATTATACCCGCTTTTTAATAGCTTCCGCATGTGTTTGTGTGTTTTTACTCTGTTATGAGCACGAGGCCTGACAGTCACCACTCCGATGATAGCGTTGGACTTTTCGGGCACTACACATCTGTCGGCCAATCACAACGTGGCTCTCAATCAGGTCATCAATCAATCTGTAACATCAGGCTCAAGATGTATGTATGTATGCCATTCAGAAATAAATGCTCAATGCATACAAGTCACAGTACGTGAAACAGAACATAAATCAATCAATAAAACACATTCTGCTCACGCAATTACAGCCTTCAAAATCAACCAGATTTCACAGCCTGAAATATACACATTCTCATGCATCGAAGCTTTCCAGAATTTCTCAAATTCGTACCTTCCACAGCTTAATTCTACCTCACAGATTAAGAACAGAGCACGGAAATTCCCAAATGGCGCAATTCAGATCTCTCCTAGCTTCCTCAACCACGGCAGAACTCTTCCTGGAAGCTGAAATCTGTACAAGGTATCAAATATCAAAGCTCAAATCTGAACCTGTACACTCTAACACGAACTCTAATCAAGTTCCATACACTCACGCAGGCATTAACAACAAGAACAGAGCTCAAATCAACAAGAGATGCTTATCCAGAAGCTTACAACAACAGAGGAACTACAGACTTCACGGCATGAAGACACAACCACTTCGCACTTCTTCTCCAGCGGCGATTCAGAGCCTCAAATGGGTAGCGATCGAGCTAAACAAGAGAAGTTCAGCGCCACCTAAAACGTCAAAAACAAAGGCTGGAAACGACTGGAATCGACGGGAGAAATGTTCGAATGAACAGTGTAGGTCGAGGGTTTCAATAGAGAAGAGAATAAGAAATATCGGGTTGAAAATGTTCTAAGTCTAGCTCAACACTTATCTTTAAATTCCTCAATTCAATAGCTACTGAACGAGACAAATCCCAACTAAAACAGATTCCTGCATCAAAACATAGCGCCGAGCGGATTTCTCAAATCAGCGCTCATATCCATCAGATTCCAGCGTTAACACTAACTCTCGTGCAACAAGTCAAAACGACAGCGTATCGGTGACATCTAAACGCTCCAACGTTAACATGTATCAGATCCCTCCGCTCGCACAATTCAAATCACGCTAAGCGCTCACTAGTCAAAACGACGACGCACCACTTAACGAAACGACGTCGCACTTGAGACATCTGAAACATAACTAACGCTAATCGCTGAATCAGATCTCTACACACGTACCTTCTCTAGCATTCAACACCACTGAAACAGATATCTCATCTGTACACGCTAATGCACCAGCAATCAACTCTGCAATTGACCAACATGACATCTGCTCATGTCACAATCTAGAGCTAACAGATCTCTCGCTACTCTCCAATAGCGTTGACCCGCGTTGACGTCTGCTTACACCGCCAACCAGATCCCATCTTCAAGCGAGACATCTGAAATTGCGAAACGACGGCGTATAGCTTCTACCGCCAAACTCAACTATCAGACTTCACCAAACGACAGCGTTGAACTAAAATTTCACGGCCACTCACGCAAACGCCCAGGGACTCAGATCTCACCCAAACGACGGAGTTTCACCTCTAAACGCTAAGGGATCAGATTTCTTCCTTAAATTTCACCAATTCGACTCCAATTCTCGCACAGATTTAACCCGACAATTCCTGCGACTAAAATCTGAACAACTCCCCGAGAGATCTGAAATTCTCAAATCAGATTTCACCAAAAATCTCAAATCTGAAATCTGAAAATTCAAAAATTCTAAATTTGAATTTCTCAATCCTCACAACTAGCGTACTCAGAATGGCTTGCAACAACTAGATTTGACCTCCAGTCTTGATTACCATCAGCCAGCGCTAAAGCCGAAGTCACAAACCAGCACTTCTAAACTTCCAAATCTGATTACTACCCCTCAGAACTCTCCAACTGTCCAAAGCTGTTCCCAATACACACACATAGAGACCCGATTACGTTCACCAAATGTACCAACTCAAAGCTGGCCCGTCCCAGATCTGGTCTATAATAAACCCGATAAATTAACTTAATTAATCCACAATTATTTTGGATCTCACACGAAATCCTTCCGGAAATCTTCTGGATTGTGATTCTAAGCTGGAAGAAAAAGAGATCAGCTTGGTCTATAGCTGCAAGCATAAATAGCAAAGCAGCCCTTCAAAAAAAATGCTAAAAAATGTGGTCCTATGGATTTTGGGGTGGTACAAATCTACCCTCCTAACTGAAATTTCATCCTCAAAATTTGATCTTACCAACCAGCTCTGGGTAAATACTATGCATATCAGCTTCAGTTTCCCATGTTTCTTCCCATTCTGATTGATTAGACCACTGAAATTTGACCATCGGGATGGTACGATTCCTTAATTTCCTATTCTCTTTATGAAGAATACTTTTTGGTCTTTCTTCATAACTTAGATCGGGTGTAAGCTGGATCGGTTCATAGCTCAATACATGCGATGGGTTGGGGACGTACTTTGTAAGAGCTGATACGTGGAAAATGTTGTGCACCCAAGACAGGTGCGGGGGTAATGCTAATAGATAAACCAGAGTTCCTACCTTGTCCAAAATTTTGTATGGACCAATGAATCTTGGTCTCAGCTTACCCTTATTCCCAAATCTCATCACCCCTTTTGAAGGAGCTATCTTTAGAAACTCATGGTCTCCAGCTTCAAAACTCAGCTCAGGACGTCTGTTATCAGCATAGCTCTTTTGACTGCTTTGAACTATTCTCAATCGATCCCTAACCTTCCTAACTGCTTCAACTATTTTCTCTACAATGTTTGGACCCAAACGAACACTCAACAACCTCATCCCAGTGAATGGGTGTTCTGCACTTTCTTCCATAAGGCTATCTGGATTGAAGCTTGAAAGCTGTTGTTATACTTAAATTCTACCAATGGCAGCTTTAAATCCCAGCTCTCAGAAAAATCTATAGTACATGCTCGCATTAGATCTTCCAGTACTTGAATCACCCTTTCAGATTGTCCATCAGGCCGTTCTAAAAGTCAGCTTAGTGCCCATAGCTTTGTGCAAACTTTTTTAGAAAGCTGACGTAAACTTTGGATCCCTATCAGACAAAATCGAAACTGGAATACCATGCAGTCTCACTATCTCTTTAACATACAACTCAGCGTATTTGATCATATCATAAGTTGTCTTTACTGGCAGGAAGTGAGCTGATTTAGTGTGACGATCTACTATAACCCAAATGGAATTATACCCAGGGATAGTTCTAGGTAATCCAACCACGAAATCCATAGAAATGCTCTCCCATTTTCATTCTTGTATGGGCAGGGGTTTCAACATTCCAGCTGGTCTTTGGTGCTCTGCCTTCACCAGCTGGCAGGTCAAGCACTCTGAAACAAATCTAGAAATGTCACGCTTCATACGAGGCCACCAATACAACTTTTGGAGATCCTTGTACATCTTTGTACTCCTCGGATGAACTGAGTATGGGGTTGTATGAGCTTCTGCCATTAAATCCGCTCTCAAGGTATGCAACCTTTCCCTTCGTCTTGTTTCTTCCACTTCCTCAGCTGCTCATCTCACCACTCCCCCTTCTACGGTGTATAGATTACCACCTTTCCCTTCGTCTTGCTTCTTCCACTTCCTCAGCTGCTCATCTCTCAGCTGACCTTCTCTAATTGATCTTTCAATTATGATTGGATGGATAGAATGGCTGTGAGACTCGAAAGATTAGTGGAGCATTATTTAATTAATCGGGTTTAGTATAGACTAGATCAGGCGTGAGCTGATCTGGGACATATCAGCTTTGAGCTGGTATGCTTAGTGAACATTCGTTGGTTTGTGCGTGGATTCAGATTTGGGTTAGTTCTCGTAGAACGGCCAGATCTGGCTGGTTGGATTCTTAAGAATTGTGTCGCAAGCCATTTTGGGTACACTAAGTCGAATATTTGAAGTGGGTGCCGAAGCGACATCATTTGGAATAAACCACCTTTGAAGAGAGAAATCTGGTAGCGCTACCTGGACCAGTTCAGTTTGTAATTTGGTGTAGACCGGTTCCGGGTTGTCCAGATCGGGAGGTAGTGCGACGTCGTTTCGGGTTACCAGTAGACGCTGGTCGAGTGTATTATGTGCTGGACTGTGGTTGTGATCAGATCTGGATGTGTGAGATCTGGGCATCCGTATCTGGGTCGCATAAGTGTACCCGTGAAAACGCTAGCTGGATGACACGTGTGAGTGGGCCAAGGGATGATCTATCATATCGAAGAGCTGTTGCTAATGCTTACGCTTGGATATGTTGCTGCTGGGTAAGAAGAGAGCTGGATTGTGGTGCGATGTCGTTTTGGGAAACCAGATTTGGTTGTGAGCTGGTCAGATCTGCGTGCGACTCCTGTGCGACGTCGTTTGGTGGTAGTTAGATCTGGTATAGCGTAGAGTCCATATCTGGTGTAGTGTTCAGATCTATGCTGGTATCAGCTGTGAGCCCTGAGTGTCCAGATCTGCGTGCGACTCCTGTGCGACGTCGTTTGGTGGTAGTTAGATCTGGTATAGCGTAGAGTCCATATCTGGTGTAGTGTTCAGATCTATGCTGGTATCAGCTGTGAGCCCTGAGTGTCGGTGGCTACTGTTCATCGGATCTGGGGAGACTAATGTTGTATAAATAGAAGACTCTGACCAGACGTACGCCATTGTTTTCCAACACTTAGAAATATCTCTTTCCCCGTAAGCATATCCTCTACTGTAGTGAAACCCTTACTGTTAACCGTGGTTGATTTCCTCCGCTTCCCGGTGGTAGACGACGCATCTTTGAGCAAGGTTGGTAGCGTTGAGTTCCCCTTGCCAAGACGCTTCCATTGCTACCACTTTCAAAGGCTTTGGTTAGCTAGAAGAAGAACACGAATAAGCTACAATGTGTTATCTGTTCGCGTTTCGGTCGATTGGCTCTTCATTTCAGGTAGTGCTTTCGAGTAAGTGTTAGATCCTAGTGGCTGGGTTGAGCTAGTGGCTCCTAGTTTCTAGTTCTGTGCTTACTTTCCCTGAGTTGTTTTGTTTTCGGCTTATCAGGTTTCAGATCTGAGTTACTCGGGTCCCTGTTGTGGTAATTGTAACACAGAAGCTAAGGAACGGATTTGAGCTTGTTTTACAGCTTTGGGATAAGCTTGGATATATGTGTATGATTGCTGGTATGTTGTGAAGTGTATGCTATCGTTCTGTTGGTTGTTTACCTTTGTTCTGTGCTGGTTGTTGCATGCTGTTGTAATTGCATACACGCATTTTCCTGTTGAGCTCATACCTGTTAGCCATTTGTTGTTGTGTTAACCCGTGTGTACCAGGATGCTATTATTGAGGATGAGCGGCAATCCCGTGCTCCTCATCTCCCTGATGGATTAGTTGTTAGCCGCTATGAGACGAGTAGATAGCTACCACGCTCTCATGAGCTTTGGCAACAACAGGTTGAGTGATCTGGTTTATGCTCTGGTACAGTGTGTTGATACGAGTGGATAGCTACCACGCTCTCACATGCTTCGTGGCCACTAACATTTGTTCGATCTGATTGACAGCTGCTGAACTGGTCCTTGAGCTCCTTTGGCTTCCTGATTCATTTGTAGCCTGTTGCTTTTATATCCAGCTATCTCATGCATAGCACGTGCATTTATATCTGCTGCTTTCTATTAGCTGTTTGTATTGCTCTCCTTACTGGGGTTTGACCCCTGTCCCTCTGGAGCTGGTTGTTTGTGTGTTGTTCAGGTTACCAAGGTTTCTCAGCTGATCGTGGAGATGACTCAGCTGGTGGTGCCCGAGAGGTGGATAGAGTGTCCCAATTATCTATAGTTTATAATTATGTATTAGAGTCGTCGCCGGGGATTGTCCCCGGTTGACGTTCTATTGCTGATTTGAGATTGTATTGTTTTGGGATACTCGATGCTTGTATTTGTTTTATGCAGCTGCTGGTGTTCAGCTTTGGGTTGTTGTAAAACCAATTTTGAGTATAAATGTATTTTTAAATTATGTTTTCTAAGTCAGGCCAAAGCGAAAAATTTTAGCCACTTTTAAATGCTTCCACAGTCGTAAGTTGCATGTTTATCTCTGTTGTGTGCACCAGGCCTGACATTTTGGGTATCAGACCTTAAACTGGGATAAGCTCGGATTATTTTGATCACACTTGAGTCTAGGCACTTTGTTTCTTTTTGCATGTCATTGACTATGTGTTATATTTTCTGTGTGATCTTATGGTATTAGTGTTTGCCTAGATACTGCCTAGACGTAGGGGTAGAGCTACAAGGCAGATCCCGATAGAATCTGAGGCTCAGAATGAGGAGGTAGAGCGTAGTATCCCTGTTCGTAGGCGTGATAGACAGGTTGAGGAAGAGGTGGATGTGTTGGCAGCCCGTGTGGACGAAATGGAACTGATCATGGCGAGGTTTCAGCGGATGAATCCTCAGACGTTTAATGGTGACAAGTCTAGTTCCGATGCTAAGTCCTGGTTGCAGCACATTACAGGGCTGTTTGATCGAGTGTGCTATGACGATGAGTGTAGACTGAGTTTAGCGACGTTCCAATTGACGAAGAATGCAGAGCGCTGGTCGAGAGGTGCTTCCCGAACTCTTGAGGAGACTGGTGTGGGGATTACTTGGGACAATTTTGTATTGCGTCCGTCAAGAGTACGTTCCGGAGTTTATGTTAATGCCCGGGAGCGCGAGTTCGATAACTTGGTTCAGGGAACCATGTCTGTGGGGGAGTATGCTAGAAGGTTTTCTTCTCTCCTTGTCTATGTTCCTCATGTGTCTGGCCGTGAGAGGGCGAAGAGAAACAGGTTCTTGGAAGCGCTGAATGAAGATTTGTATTCTTTGGTGTTGGCCAATTCACCTACTAGTTATGCGGATGCGGTGGACAAGGATATGGATATCGAGGAAGGGTTACGGAACCGCAGGTCTCTGATTCAGCCACAAACTGATCAAGGAACTCACTTTCATCTCAGACTCTTATCAGCGGTGAAATATTGTTCAAAGAACACTCTCTTGAACTCTTCCCATGAGAGATTAGCCAGGTCCACTGATAGCTTGGCTCCCTCCCACCAGATCATAGCATAAACCTTAGCATGTTGATGGAACACTTGGGCCTGTCCAAATCTTGCATTTGAAGATACTCAAATATGACCTCCATGGACTTGATCCAACTTTCAGCTGCAAGAGGATCGGTTGTACCACTAAATTCTTTAGGTTTTTGTCGTCGAAACCTCTCCTGGGGATCATCATGATTGGACCCTCTGTTAGAAGGTTGGCCATTACCTCAGCTGGACTGTTCCACCAACAGTTCTAAAAGTTGGGTCATCCCAGCTAAAACACGAGTGTTGCTGTCTGGGTTGGGTTCCTCTACAGTGTTTCTTCTCCTACCCCTTCCTATACCTGTCATATTCTATAGCCTGAAATCCACCACAAAAGAACATCAGAAACACAAAAGAGAATGACTTTATAGCAAAACAATAAAACTCACAGTTCAGGAGATACGGTCGGTGAGAACTGTTCCAAACTGGGAAATGTGTGTTTATCTCTAGGACCATGCTCTAATACCAAGTTGTGACACCCAAACCTGAGCGAGTCAACTGATTGGAGTAAAGATTAAAACGAAAAAAGAAAGGACTAAAAGCAACAAATGGGAAGCTGTATTTCCTTCCATGAGCTCGAATTATTGAACAAAAAAGTGATCAAAAGTAAAATCAGCTTGAAATACAAAATTTCGTTCGATTACGAGATGATATTACAACTTTTGAATTCTATATGAATCCTCAATTTTTGTAATTAATATAGTTCTGGAAAGATAAAAACATCAACACGGAAACGCTGGCCTTCGAAAAACACACACGCCCCCAAGCTGGTTTAGCTCGCATCTCCCACCTTCCCATGTGCTGCCTCACCTGCACCACAAAAACTAATGTGCCTAGGTCTCAACAAGTAAAACTGATGATAACAAGATCACATAATGCAGGAATAACTATACATAATCTCAAGACACAAGTTAAAGGAAGTCAACTTAAGCTCAGATTTTTCTTATAAAACCAGATCAGGATATCCACCCAGATCGTACTTAATTCTTTGTGACTTATGGCCTAGAAGCTCTCTGTTGGTCCTGGCGCTTGATCAAGCTAACATTTGAATTCAGGAATCAGGGGAAATCCATCCTAGCTTAACTTTAAAAAGGATTATAGTTTTCTAACCATTATCTTGATCCCTTTTCTGTGATCGGGTCCTCTATGCCATAAACTTAAACTGAAAATCACTTCATTTAAACTGAAAGAAATAACTTTAAACAATGCTCTTGATCGGAGGCGATCACTTAAACTTGCTGGGGTTCATTTCTTTAAAACTCATTTAACTTTTAAAACCTCACTGAGCGTGCACCTGGGCTGCGAGTTGGGGTAACGGAAATCCAACTCTGGTGAATAATGGGGAAACAAAGTATCAATGAGTTAACAATAATCTCAATAAGGGGTAATGGATTATCGATCACAGGTATTGGAATTATTCTGTGAAATCTGTTCAATGAAAGTGAAGAATTGAACTCGTGAAAAGGGTAGTCTAGCACGGACGCAATCTGGGCCAGCTTAGAAAATATGAAACTACAGTACTAGCTTCGGATAGACCAGCTTAGCTAGAGGGTACTGTACTAGCTTGACCACCTCTAAACAGACCATCTCAGCCTATCTAACCGGAACGTAAATGTGACGCCCACGCCCATGGGAGCCAACGGATTGTATAAAAAGAAATAAAAGAGAAATGGAAGGGCTGACATTGATATGAAGCAAGCTGTATTTCCTTGCTAAAAGAAAATTCGAAGAATAAATAGTTAGCGCCAAAATTTAAAACAGCTTCCAATATAAAATCTAAATGCAAAATGCAATTGCGAGATTACAAGTTTCAGAATTCTTTCTGAATCCACTATTGTTGTAATGGATCTTAATACAGATTGGCAAAAGATCAAAAACAACAACAATAAAATGAACGTCGTGGAACCGCTGGCCTTCGATAAACACCCACACACCACAGCTGGATCAGCTCCCGCCTCCCGCCTGCCCCAGATCTGACTCACCTGCACCAAGAAAGCTAGTGAGCCTAGGGACTCAGCAAGCAAAACTGAGAATAACAAGAGCACAATATGCAGGCAGGCACAATACGTAAGATATCATAGTTTAAAGGAAGTCATTTAAACACAATTCAATCGTAAACATCTGCTCTGGGAGAACTCAGATCTCAACATTATTTTCTTTAGACTTATGGCTCAGAAGCTCTCCTTAGGTACCATTGCACTTGATCAAGTTACTTCGGAATTCAGTTACTATATGGCGAATTTCGCCCTGTGTGAAGGGGCAACTGTCACACTCGACTGCTGCTCACCCTTCCTATATGGACCGTCTGTTATCTTTGCCATAAATCTTAAAATATGAACATTTTCTTCCTTTAAACAACATCTGGATGAAATCAGATTCAACATCGGGGTTCACTTCATTTTAAAACTCATTTTCTCACAAAATAACATTTTCACGGAGCAGCCAGCTAGGACTAGGGAGAACAGATGTCTGAATGAAACAGTGTTTGGGTACGGGATAAAATTCAGATGTTAGAGACAGCTGTGACTCTGGGAACACTATCGCTAACAAGAAGTTCAGATGTTAGAGTGCAAATGCTATCGCTAGCGAGCCAGAGGATAGTGTTTAGAAACTGTCTATGAAATAATGTATAGATGTAACAAAAGATTTTGGCCTCGGTCAACTCAGATGTCAACGAATTGGGTTGGTCAACTCAGATGTCAACGAAGACAACAATATACACAAGGTCGTTCAGATGTCAATACAAATGGATTGGTCAACTCAGATGTCAACACCAAGGTAAAATGGTCGATAACATGAAATCTGAACAAACTTGGATATGAAGCAAAACTGGAAAATGATATAAAAACATGTGTTACTGTGAAATCTGGTTGCTAATATACGAAACAGAAATCTGGCTATGGAACTAGTGCTACAGTATTACGAACGACAATCAGAGATACCAATTCTGCTTATCAAACCAGAACAACATCCCGATTCGACCAGCATCACCGATTACCTAGAGTCAAGTTCAAACACTGCCATTCACCAGAAGAAGAACTTTGTGACTGTACATTGAACTGGAATCTGTCATGCTCAGAATTGTAAACAACATCTTTTGCGTAAAACATCATTTTCTGGTTGCTAATATACGAAACAGAAATCTGGCTATGGAACTAGTGCTACAGTATTACGAACGACAATCAGAGATACCAATTCTGCTTATCAAACCAGAACAACATCCCGATTCGACCAGCATCACCGATTACCTAGAGTCAAGTTCAAACACTGCCATTCACCAGAAGAAGAACTTTGTGACTGTACATTGAACTGGAATCTGTCATGCTCAGAATTGTAAACAACATCTTTTGCGTAAAACATCATTTGAGTTTCCGATGGAAACTAACTGTGATCCCGAAACAACATACATATTTTTCAAAACCAACAGAGGCATGAACAATAACTGAAACGGAACATAACTCAGGCAAGCAATCACAGAACTGAAAGGAATCAATATATGCTTTCATGGCATAGCAAGAATCAGATTTAATTGCCTTAATACTGGGAACACAGAGCACCAGCAGGTCACCACAGCAAGTCTCCTCAAGCACAACGACGAGCTCCACTGGTTTTAGATGAAAATGAAAGTTTCTTGAAAATAATGGAACTTATAGTTCATAAGGACAATAGGCATGGGAGTTAGTGGGTGTCAGGGAAAAACACTCGAGTAGGCATGGTGTACCATGCGTACTTCTCAAAATTTTGTTAAAAGTCCCCTGTCACTATTTTAATTTGTAAAAGCGTTTCTCAAGTCGGGAAAGAGCCATCTCCCATCCAAAATCATTTTATTTGCAAAATCTGAAAAATCTCTCGGTTTGTTCTCAGGGCGACACCTGCTCAGACCTCTGCCTCCTATCAAAAATTTAAAAATAAGAAACCATCTTACAAACAAACGAACAAGCTGAAGTCTGAAATTTCGAAAAGGGTCCTCAAATTAAAAAGGACTAGAAGTTGTGGTCCTACGGATTTTGGGGTGCTACAACTCCCCACCTTATAAAAAATTTCGTCCTTGAAATTTACTTACCGAACAAATCTGGGTAACGACTATGCATATCAGCTTCTGTTTCCCACGTAGCTTCTCTTTCGGCTTGGTTAGACCATTGAACTTTAACCATAGGAATACCACTGTTCCTCAGCTTCCTAGTTTCCCTAAGAATAATTTTCTCGGGCCTTTCTTCATAACTTAAATCTGGTGCTAAGTGAATTGGTTCAGCGCTCAATATGTGCGACGGGTGAGGAACGTACTTCCTCAAAGCTGAAACATGGAATACATTATGCACTAAAGACAGATGTGGGGCAATGATAATCGATAAGCCAACGTTCCTACTTTGTCCAGAATCTCATAAGGGCCAATATACCTGGGACTCAGTTTTCCCTTCTTACCAAAACGCATCACTCCCTTCATTGGAGCTACTTTCAAAAAGACTTGATAACCAACATCAAAACTCAGTTCCCGCCGTCTACTATCAGCATAACTCTTCTGTCTGCTTTGAGCAGCTTTCATCCTTTCTTAATCTTTCTAACAGCTTCCACTGTCTGCTCTACCAAGTCTAGTCCTAAACCGTCTCTTTCTCCTACTTCATCCCAATGAAGAGGTGTTCTACATCTGCGACCATAAAGAGCTTCATATGGAGCCATCTGTATCGATGCTTGGAAACTGTTGTTATATGCAAATTCTACCAACGGTAGCTTCAGATCCCAACTTTCTGAGAAGTCTATAATACAGGCTCTGAGTAAATCTTCTAAGACCTGGATCACCCTCTCTAATTGTCCATCGGTCTGGGGTGAAAAGCTGTGCTAAAGGTCAACTTAGTACCTAAAGCTCTATGCAAACTCTTCCAGAAAGCCGACGTAAACTTGGGATCTCTATCTAATACTATTGAAATGGGAACGCTGTGAAGCCTCACTATCTCCTTCACATATAACTCTGCGTATCTACTCACATCAAATTTTGTCTTTACTGGCAAGAAGTGAGAAGACTTAGTAAGTCTGTCCATTATAACCCAAACAGAATTGTATCTTTGGGTAGTCCTAGGTAATCCAATCACAAAATACATAGCTATACACTCCCATTTCTACTCTGGAATAGGCAACGTCTTCAGCATTCCTGCTGGTCTTTGGTGTTCAGCTTTCACGAGTTGGCATGTTAAGCACTCCGAGACAAATCTGGCAATGTCTCTCTTCATTCCTGGCCACCAATATAACTTCTAGAGGTCTTTAACAACATCCTATTACTTCCGGGATGTATGGAGTATGGGGCTGTATGGGCTTCTGCCATCAAATCTGATCTCAGGGTGTCTACTTGGGGCACCCACATCCGGCCATGAAATCTGACTACTCCTTCTTCTGAAAAATAGAGGTTGCTGCCTCTCTCTGTGTCTTGTTTCCCCCACTTCTGAAGTTGCTCATCCTTCAGTTGTCCCTCTTGAATTTGGTCTATCATATTCGAGTGAATGGTGAGATCTGCCAGCATCATAGCGCTGACTTTGGGCACTAATTCCAACTCAAACTTCTCAATCTCCTGAGCCAATGGTCTCTGGACAGATAGCTTGGCTAATCCAACATATTTTCTACTTAAAGCATCTGCTACTACGTTGGACTTTCCTGGGTGATAGCTGATGGTGCAATCGTAATCCTTTACTAATTCTAGCCATCTCCTCTGGCTCATATTTAGTTCCTTTTGGGTGAAAAAGTATTTGAGGCTCTTATGATCAGTAAATATCTCACACTTTTCCCCGTAAAGGTAATGTCTCCAGATCTTCAAGGCAAACACTACTGCTGCCAGTTCTAAATCATGGTTGGGATAATTCTTCTCGTGGTTCTTCAACTGTCTGGAGGCATAGGAAATTACTCTTTGGTCCTGCATCAGTACAGCACCTAAACCCAACTTGGACGCATCTGTGTAGATAACAAACTTCCCTTGATCAGATGGCATAGTTAGCACAGGGGCTTCAATCCGCGCTTGCTTCACCTTCTCAAAGCTGATTTGACATTCCGGAGTCCATTCAAACTTAATCTGCTTCCTAGTCAGCATGGTCAAAGGAACAGTTATCTTCGAAAATCCTTTAATGAAACGCCTATAGTATCATGCTAAACCCAGAAAACTCCTAACTTCTGAAACCTATTTGGGAACTGGCCATTCTCGCACATCTTCCACCTTTGCTGGGTCTACCTCCAATCCATCCTTAGATATGATATGTCCTAGAAAAGCCACTTTCTCCAACCAAAAATCACATTTACTGAACTTGGCAAAAAACCGCTTACCTTTCAAAACTTGAAGCACTGTCCTCAGATGGTTTACATGCTCGAATCTAGTCTTGGAATACACTAAAATATCGTCGATGAACACGACTACAAACTGATCCAAAAAGGGTTGAAAAACTCTATTCATCAAATCCATAAAAGCTGAGGGGGCATTAGTAAGTCTAAAGGGCATTACTAAAAACTCATAGTGGCCATACGTGTTCGAAAGGCAGTCTTATAGATATCAGCTGGTTTAATCTTCAGTCGGTGGTAACCAGATCTCAAGTCGATCTTAGAAAAGACTACTGATCCCTTCAACTGATCAAACAGATCTTCAATCCTAGGAAGGGGATATTTATTCTTAATGGTCAACTTATTCAGCTCCCTATAATCTATACACAACCTCAAACTCCCATCTTTCTTCTTAACGAACAAAACAGGGGCTCCCCATGGTGGTGTACTTGGTATTATAAATCCTTTATCCAACAGATCTTGTATCTGTTCCTTTAAATCTTTCATTTCTGATGGAGCTAGGCGGTAGGGTGGTCTAGAAACTGGTGCTGCTCCGGGTACTAAATCGATCGTAAATTTCAGCTCTCTATCTGGCGGTAGTTCATGTATATCCTATTATAAATCCTTTATCCAACAGATCTTGTATCTGTTCCTTTAAATCTTTCATTTCTGATGGAGCTAGGCGGTAGGGTGGTCTAGAAACTGGTGCTGCTCCGGGTACTAAATCGATCGTAAATTTCAGCTCTCTATCTGGCGGTAGTTCATGTATATCCTTTGGGAATACCTCAGGAAATTCGTTTACTACCTCCACATCTGAAAGTTGGGGATTACTACTCGATGCTAAAGTCTAAAGGCTTGCCAAATATCCTACCCCACCTTTCCTCAAACAACTTCGAGCTTTAAGAGCTGAAATAATGCGAGGAATCTTACAAATCTGATTGGCCTCAAACGTAAACCAGTCTCCTCCTGGGGGTTTTACCACCACTGTTCTAAGCTTGAAGTCTATCACTACTCCATACCGGGTTAGCCAATCCATTCCTAAAATCATATCGGATTCAGGAATTGGTAAAACAGTCAAAAATGGCAGTAATCAAATGCCCTTGAAGCCTAAGTTCTAAATTGTGAAACAGGTCATGGGATACTAACTCTTCTCCTGAGGGCACCGTCACACAAAACCCCATTGCTACTTGGTCAGGTCTGGTAGGTAACTTCTTAGCAAACTCTGCTTCTATGAAAGAATGAGTTGCACCGGAATCTATCAAGGCCAAAGAGGGCAAACCAGCGATCAAAATCTTACCCGTAACCACCGTAGAATCTGGGTTGGCTTGCTCAGCTGTCATGACGTAAGCTCTACTGGTCATCATCTATTTCGTCTTTGGGCAGTTCCTTATAATGTGGCCCAGCAACCCACATTTGTAACAAACATTTTGTCCAACTCTACAAGGACCAGGGTGGTTATTCTGACATGTAGGACACACTGGCCTAATGCTAGCAGCGGAAACTGTGCTAATAGGTTGAATAGCTAGAGGCTTCTGCTCTTGGGGTCGCTGCTGATTCTTGTATGTTTCTTGGGTGGCCTCTGGTCCTTCTGCTGGAAGACCTGCCTCTTCAGCTATCTCTCCTCCATTACAGCCTTCCAATCTTGATCAGCTCTGAGAGCTTTGTCCACCGCGCTCCTATAATCCTTGGGTTCCACCAGCCTAACATCATGTCTGATCGCAGGCTTCGATCCATCGACAAAATGTCGCAACTTCTCTCTGGGATCTGCTCCAATCAATGGCACAAAATAACACCCTCTCTCAAACTTCCGAACATACTCTTGGACAGACATGTCCCCTTGCTTTATCATTTAAAATTCACTTTTCAGCTCCGACCGCTTGTCCTCGGTAAAATACCGCTCATAGAACACTCTCTTGAATTCTTCCCATGGAAGGTTCGTTACATCAAGCCTAGCTCCTTCCCACCAGAGCATAGCATCATCCCTTAACATATAAATCGCACATCTAGCCCTCTCTAAATCCGGCATCTGAAGATATTCAAATATCACTTCCATCGACTTTATCCAACTCTCTGCGACAAACGGGTCTGTCGAGCCGCTGAATTCTCTTGGCTTCTGTCTTCAAAATCTTTCCTGAGGGTCATCATGACTCAGTCCTCTTCTACTGAAAGATTGGCCATTGCCTCTGCCCGATTGCTCTACCAACAACCTAAGGAGTTGGGCAATACTAGCGTTACTATCAGGGCTGGATTCATCTATTGTGGTGTTTCCTCTTCCTTTTTATCGTCCAGACATCTTAATCTATAGCCCGCAATCCACCACATATGAACATCAGAACATGCTAAAATAAAAAAGATACATGCTCTAAAACATAAAATAAAACTCACAGCTCTGGAGAAACGGTTGACGAAATCTGTCGCAACTGGAAATGTGTGTGTTTATCTCTGGACCATGCTCTGATACAAAATTGTGACGCCCATGCCCATGGGAGCCAACAGATTGTATAAAAAGAAATAAAATAGAAATGGAAGGGCTGAAATTGATATGCAGCAAGCTGTATTGCCTTGCTAAAAGAAAATTCGAAGAATAAACAGTTGGCGCCAAAATTTAAAACAGCTTCCAATATAAAATTCTAAATGCAAAATGCAATTGATTACAACTTTCAGAATTCTTTCTGAATCCAATATTGTTGTAATGGATATTATTACAAATTGGCAAAAGATCAAAAACAACAACAATAAAATGAACGTCGCGGAACCGCAGGCCTTCGATAAACACCAACACACCACAGCTGGATCAGCTCCCGCCTGCCGTCTGTCCCAGATCTGAATCACCTGCACCAAGAAAGCTAGTGAGCCTAGGGACTCAGCAAGCAAAAATGAGAATAACAAGAGCACAATATGCAGGCAGGCACAATACGTAAGATATCATAGTTTAAAGGAAGTCATATAAACATAATTCAATCGTAAACATCTGCTCTGGGAGAACTCAGAGCTCAACATTATTTTCTTTAGACTTATGGCTCAGAAGCTTAGGTCCCGTTGCACTTGATCAAGTTACTTCTGAATTCAGTTACTATATGGCGAATTTCGCCCTGTGTGAAGGGGCAACTGTCACACTCGACTGCTGCTCACCCTTCCTATATGGACCGTCTGTTATATTTGCCATAAATCTTAAAATATGAACATTTTCTTCCTTTAAACAACATCTGTATGAAATCAGATTCAACATCGGGGTTCACTTCATTTTAAAACTCATTTTCTCACAAAATAGCATTTTCACTGAGCAGCCAGCTAGGACTAGGGAGAACAGATGTCTGAATGAAACAGTGTCTGGGTACGGGATACAATTCAGATGTTAGAGACAGCTGTGACTCTGGGACAGTATCGCTAACAGGAAGTTCAGATGTTAGAGTGCAAATGCTGTCGCTAGCAAGGAATTCAGATGTCGCCAGAGGATAGCATTTAGAAAATTTCTATGAAATAATGTATTGATGTAACAGAAGATTTTGGCCTCGGTCAACTCAGATGTCAACGAATTGGGTTGGTCAACTCAGATGTCAACGAAGACAACACTTTACACAAGGTCGTTCAGATGTCAATACAACTGGATTGGTCAACTCAGATGTCAACACCAAGGTAAAATGGTCGATAACATGAAATCTGAACAAACTTGGATATGAAGCAAAACTGGAAAATGGTATAATAACATGTGTTACTGTGAAATCTGGTTGCTAATCTACGAAACAGAAATCTGGCTATGGAACTAGCGCTGCAGTATTACGAACAACAACCAGAGATACCAGTTCTGCTTATCAAACCAGAACAACATCCCGATTCGACCAGCATCACCGATTACCTGGAGTCAAGTTCAAACACTGCCATTCACCAGAAGAAGAACATTGTGACTGTAGATTGAACTGGAATCTGTCATGCTCAACAATGTAAACAACATCTTTTGCGTAAAACATCATTTGAGTTTCCGACGGAAACTAACTGTGATCCCGAAACAACATACATATTTTTCAAAACCAACAGAGGCATGAAAAATAACTGAAACAGAACATAACTCAGGCAAGTAGTCACAGAACTGAAAGGAAACAATATATGCTTTCACGGCGTAGCAAGAATCAGATTTTCTTGCCTTAATACTGGGAACACAGAGCACAACAGGTCACCACAGCAAGTATCCTCAAGCACAACGACGAGCTCCACTGGTTTTATATGAAAATGAAAGTTTGTTGCAAATAATGGAACGTATAGTTCATAAGGACAATAGGCATGGGAGTTGGTGGGTGTCAGGGGAAAAACACTCGAGTAGGCATGGTGTACCATGCTTACTTCTCAAAATTTTGTTAAAAGTCCCCTATCACTATTTTAATTTGTAAAAGCGTTTCTCAAGTAGGGAAAGAGCCATCTCCCATCCAAAATCATTTTATTTGCAAAATCTAAAAAATCTCTCGGTTTGTGCTCGGGGCGACACCTGCTCAGACGTCTGCCTCCTGTCAAAAATTTGAAAACAAGAAACCAGCTTACAAACAAACGAACAAGCTGAAGTCTGAAATTTCGAAAAGGGTCCTCAAATTAAAAAGGACTAGAAATTGTGGTCCTACAGATTTTGGGGCGCTAATGTAAATCCCGATCAAACCAGGACCGCCTATCCGTTCGGAGCCATATCCAAAACTCTACAGCACACCACAAATAAGAAGCTTTTCTATGGCTTATATGTAAACTCGAACCTGTACAGCTCAGTGTTTTTGAAATACAACTTCTTTATTTCAATAAAACAAACTGATGAGTTCCTCAAAACTTAAAACATCGCTGTTGTGAACCCATAATTTTCATGCTTCAAACTTTTAACTTTAAACATGAACATGAACTGAACTGAAACTAACACATGCATCAGGCAAGCAAACAACAAAAACAAAGAAAGAATATATTTTCTCCAACTGCACCGTAGGATTCACAGCCCGCTGCCCCTGTGGCTTCCCTAAGGGCGCTGCTTGCCACTGGCCTCGCTGTCCCTATCGAGTCAAACCATTATCACGTGCATAAGGAATTAACTTCTCAAATGAATTTGGATTAACCCTTTCTTTGCGGTCACAGGGGTCCAGTGAACGGCTTCTTGGCTTGCGATTGCTGATGAGGCTGAGGCTGGAATGGCCTCTTCCTCTAGGCCTCTACCCGTGTATCCTTCAGTGTCTGCTCCGACCTGAATGCCCTCTTCAAGGCCACAGAATAGTATGTAGGATCTTCCATCATTACATCCCACGAATGGTGGGTCTCAATGTTAGAGTAGGTGTCCAGCTAACCAACTTGTGGCATGTGGGTTTTCTTTTGTTCACTCTATGTAAAACGATATTTAATTATGAAATTTTCATTATTTTATGGCATTATTTATCTTCATTATTATGATTACAAGTTTGTTGGATAAAGACCTTGAAGTCACTATAGTGTATGTTAGATGTGATAGTGAATTTCATGGCTATCATGAAACACATCTAATAGTCACTGTGTGTTCTAAACGAGTTCCTACTCGATTGGTCCGTCCAAAAGTGGATAAGGGCCTCCCGAGATTGAGACTAGAATCTGCGATGCAAAGTACCATGTTTCAATGGTAAGGAACATAGAGATGTTCTGATCATGCAGATGGATAGTGACCTGGTGACCTATCAAACTACCCTCGTTCGGACGTTCCACGTGGTTATCATTTTTCGAGTGGATTAAGTCTGAGGTCTTGGTTGTAAAGATTAGTCCTTACTACTCAAAACGTCATTGAGACACTACATGATATGTGCCACACTTTGACCTGTTTACTGGCTCTGTTGCGGTCATCAGGTGGCGGGGTTGGGTGATATGCCAATGCATGTAGGATTCGATGCTTAGTTGTCGAGGATTCACCACTCGCCCTTGTGTTTGGATATCCTATTCTATCTGAGGATATAATGGTGTTATAAATCTCTGGCCAGAGTACTAGATGTGCTTTAGGTAAATGGGTTTACCTAGTAGCACACGCGATGTCACTATTTGATCTCCATGATGTATGCATGGCTATCGAATCTGTAACGCCCCAAAATCCATAGGACCGCAATTTTAATCCTTTTTATTTTAAGGGTCATGTTGATATTTCCATGTTCATATTTCAGCTTAAGTTTATGTTATTTATTTAAATAGCCGATTTCCTTTATTTCAGATTTGAGATACGGCGCAGAAGGTTCCCAGACAGATTTCGCCCCAAGATAAAACACGAGCAGATTTCAAATTACGTTCGAAATCAATTTTAATGAGAAAATTGTCTCTTTCCAATGTCATTTGGCAAATTTGCAAAATTTAAACTATGAGAGGGAGTTTTTATCAAATTTTAAAAAATTAAAGTCATGGTAAGCGATGCTTAATCATGGTACGTTACCTACTACGACTGCACTGCCGTATATTACTGATTTTGTGGAAATGAATCTTATTTTACTTGTCAAAGAATTCTCTCTCTCTCTCGTTCTGTCAAACATTTCTAAGAAGCTCGTCGTTGAATGCCTGAGGAGGATTTCTAAAGGAACTGTCGGCATACGGTGGCGGATCCGGATCCAACTTCCTGGGGCGCAGCGGAAAAAAACAAATTTGCCCGGAAAGTGTTCAATACATTAATATAAATCTACAAACATACATAGGGTGTTCATAGATTGCTACCTTGCTGGCGTCTAGGCGCCTGGCTCCGACCAGTTTCACGAAGAAACCGGCACTTCAAACTGTAGGCGGCGGTAGATCATCAATCAGGTCCACGACCGGAAACAATCTTCCTCCAATCAGCCTGCACTAGAAAGCTGATGGATTTTGGCACGGGCGACGGCACTTGGGCGGCGGCGCGGCCGAGAGAGGGGGCGAGAGGAGAGGGGCGGCGGAGTGGTCTAGATGGAGGCTAGGTTATGAGTTGTGTGTGTTGTAATGAAGCCCTAAGTCTATTATAAGTAGACTAGCAATGGACTTGGACCGGCCCAACGGGCCCGGGTCCAAATGACGATATCCATCACTGCGACTTAATTACAACTCCGATCTCCGATCAGATCGGACCGATCGACTCAATTTCCAAAACTGAGTATTATGATGTGAAAAACCATTTTTCAGATACCTAGTCCAAAATGACCGTTTTGCCCCTCAACAGCGGGAAATCGCAATTTGACCCCTGTTGACTTTTAGGAAGTCGCACTCCCTAAAATCTTTTTCTTATGCTCAACACATTGAGCTCAGTTTCCGTGCGGGAATCATGAATCCAGTACTTGTGTGACCGTCAATGGTTCAGGGAAACAGCTAGCCGTGGGCCCGCAACCATTGCGGCTTCGAAATCACGATTTCGGACTTGCCCAACGGATCATGGTAAAGCACCTAGCAACATCGCGCCATGATCCCCTAGGTATCACTGATAGTGCCTGCAAGAACCAGTTGGTCGTGGTTAGCGTACAGTACGGTCCTTTCAACACATATATCCCGATCAGATCAACGACGATTGGTAAATCGAGAGTCGCTAGAGATCCGATAGCTATGCATACATCTTGGAGATCGAATAGTGACATCACGAGTGTTACCAGGCAAACCCATTTACCTAAAACACTTCTAGTACTCTGGCCAGAGATTTATACACTATTATCTCCTCAGATAACATAGGATATCCACGCATGTAAGCGAGCGGTGAATCCTCGACAACGAAGCATCGACTCCTACATGCATCGGGATCTCACCCAATCCCGCCGCCTAATGACCCCAAGTGAGTCGAAAAACGGGTCAAAGTGAGACGCCTATCATGTAAAGCCTCAATGACGTTTCGAGTAGTGAGGACTAATCAGTACAACCAAGACCTCGGACTTATCCACTCGACAAATGGTAACCATTGAAAAGTCCGAACGAGGGTAGTGCGATAGATCACCAGGTCACTATCCATCTGCATGCTCAGAACATCACAATGTTCCCTACCAATGAAACATGGTACTTCACATCGCAGATGCTAGTCTCAAGCTCGGGCGACCTTATCCTCATTTTGACGGCCCAATCGACTAGGAACGAATTCAGAATACACAGTGACTATTAGATGTGTTTCATGATAGCCATCATATCCACTATCACATCTAACATACACTATGGTGCATTCTAGGTCTTTATCAAACACAATTGTTAACATTATAATCATAATGAAAATAAAGAATGCCATAAATAAATGCGAATATCATATATAAAGATTGTCATATACAAGAGTCTATAAAACCCACACGCCACAAGTTGGCTAGTTGGGCATCTACTCTAACAATATCCCACTTGCCCTATAGCCAACTACTCATCAAGCGCAGTCCCATTGTTTCGCGATGTTTTTCAAACAACGGTCCTGGCAAATGCTTCGTAAGTGGATCAGCAACGTTGTCCGCAAAGGAGAATCTCTCAACTGCTATGTCACCTCTAGCCACAATATCCCGGATTATGTGGTATTTCCTCAGTATATGTTTGGATCTTTGGTGACACCTAGGCTCCTTTACTTGCACAACGGCACCCGTGTTGTCGCAGTACACCGGGACTGGACCAACTCCATCAGAAATGACACCCAACTCTTGGACGAAATTCCTTATCCAAACCGCCTCCTTAGCAGCAGCTGATGCTGCTATGTACTCAGCCTCAGTGGTTGAATCCGCAATGGTGTCTTGCTTGGAACTCTTCCAAGACTGCCCCACCATTGAGCATGAACACAAATCCAGAGGTAGACTTCGAATCATCCACGTCACATTGGAAGCTAGAATCAGTGTAGCCTTCCAATTTCAGTTCACCATCCCCATAGACCATGAACATATTCTTAGTCCTTCGCAAGTACTTAAGAATATCCTTCACAGTCTTCCAATGTAATTGGCCGGGGTTGGCCTGGTAGCGGCTCGTGACACTCAGAGCATATGCGACATCCTCCAGAGGTAGACTTCGAATCATCCACGTCACATTGGAAGCTAGAATCAGTGTAGCCTTCCAATTTCAGTTCACCATCCCCATAGACCATGAACATATTCTTAGTCCTTCGCAAGTACTTAAGAATATCCTTCACAGTCTTCCAATGTAATTGGCCGGGGTTGGCCTGGTAGCGGCTCGTGACACTCAGAGCATATGCGACATCCGGTCTAGTTGAGATCATGCCATACATAATACTACCTATTGCCGAGGCATATGTCACACGTGTCATACTCTCTATCTCCTCATCAGTCTTCGGACACATCGACTTAGATAGAGTGACCCCGTGGCACATAGGTAGGTGTCATCTCTTGGACTCTTCCATAGAGAACCGCTTAAGTATGGTATCGATGTAGGTAGCTTGGGTGAGTCCGAGCATCCGTTTCAATCTATCCTGATAGATCTGTATTCCAAGAATATAGGATGCTTCACCCATGTCCTTCATCGAGAATCTACTAGACAACCATACTTTAGTTGACTGCAGCATTCCTACATCATTCCCAATGAGTAGAATGTCATCAACGTAAAGTACGAAGAATGTCACAGCGCTTTTAAATACCTTCTTATATACACATGGCTCCTCGAGATTCTTGATGAAACCAAATTCCTTAATTGTTTCATCGAATCTCAGGTTCCAACTTCTCGATGCTTGTTTGAGACCGTAGATCGATCTCTGAAGTTTGCATACCTTATGCTCACTTCCTACAGATGTGAAACCCTCAGGCTGCGTCATATAGATCTCTTCCTTAATGTTTCCATTAAGGAACGCAGTTTTCACATCCATTTGCCATATCTCATTGTCGTACCATGTGGCTATGGCCAGTAAGATTCTAATCGACTTGAACATTGCGACTGGTGAAAAAGTTTCATCATAGTCAACACCTTGCCTTTGAGTGTAACCTTTCGCGACCAGTCGTGCTTTTTAAGTCATTACCTTACCATCAGGCCCAAGTTTCCTCTTGTATACCCATTTACATCCAATAGGAACAATTCCTTCGGGAGGATTAACAAGAGTCCAAACTTGGTTCGCATGCATTGAGTCAAACTCAGACTGCATTGCTTCAAGCCACAAATTAGAATCAGCATCGGAAATTGCCTCCTTGAAAGTTCTTGGATCAGATCCAACAACTTGATCACCTTGATCATCTTCAAGGAGAAAACCATATCTCTCAGGAGCCCTAGGAACCCTTTCGGATCTCCTAGGTGCGACCATTTCTGGTACTGGCTCTGTAGGTGCGGGAGATTCACTTGGTACTTCAATTGGTTCTCGAACCTCTTCGAGTTCTACTATGTTGCCTTTTTATCAAGTAGAAACTCCCTTTCCATAAATGTGGTATTCCTTGAAACAAACACTTTTGTTTCACTGGGATAGTAGAAGTAGTATCCAATGGGATTCTTTGGATACCCAACGAAGTAACATAAGATGGATCTCGTATCCAGCTTATCTCCCACTGTCTGCTTCACGTAAGCAGGACATCCCCAAATCCTCATGTATGAGTATTTGGGTGGTTTGCCCATCCACATCTCATATGGAGTCTTATCCACTGCCTTGGTGTGGACATTTTTCAACAACATTACCGCCGTTTCGAGTGCATAGCCCCAAAACGAGGTAGGAAGTTCAGTGAAGCTCATCATAGATCGAACCATGTCCATCAGGGTTCGATTACGACGCTCCGCTACACCATTTAGATGTGGTGTGGCTGGAGGGGCCCACTGTGCGAGAATCCCATTTTCTTTTAGATAGTCTTGAAATTCTGCACTCAAGTATTCACCACCTCGATCGGATCGAAGTGCTTTAATACTTTTGCCCAACTGATTTTCTACTTCAGCTTTGAATTCTTTGAACCTTTCAAAGGATTCAGACTTGTTCTTCATTAAGTACAAGTACCCATACCTAGAGTGATCGTCGGTAAAGGTGATGAAGTATGTGTGACCGTATTTAGTACCAATACTAAGCGGACCACACACATCAGTATGGATCAAATCCAATAGGCCTTGGGCACGTTCAGGCTTACCCTTGAAGGGTTGTTTAGTCATCTTTCCCTTGAGACAAGATTCACAAGTCGGTAGGGAGTTAATGTCTGACAAATCAAACATGTCACTCCTAACTAACTTGTTCATCCTACTTAGAGAAACATGACCTAGCAGCGTGCCAAATTTGTGCTGGGTTCAAGTTATCGTATTTCCTTTTAATCGTTGTTGTATGTGTTTCGACATCGCGAGTTGGAACGTACTTTAATTTTAAGGTCTATAAATCGTTTTCGCGTTCCCCAATTCCAATTAAATATTCATTCTTGTAAATATTGCAAATCGAATTAGCAAACATACAAAAATATCCATCACTATCAAGCATAGAAACAGAAATAATGTTCTTTATTAATTCGGGAACAAATAAAACGTTTCTCAATAACAACCTAAAATCAGAAGACAGAAATAAATAAACATCTCCTATAGCTACTGCAGCAACTCTTGCTCCATTGCCAAGCCTCAAGTGGGTCTCACCCTCTCTAAGACGTCGGCTTCTTGTCATCACCTGCAAATCATTGCAGATATGAGATCCACATCCGGTATCAAGTACCCAAGAAGTCAAATTAAGAGACATATTTATTTCGATATAGAACATACCTTTTGCAGTTCGCAACTGCTCGAGGTACTCCTTGCAGTTCCTCCTCCAATGCCCAGGCTTGTGGCAGTGATGGAAAACATCCTCATGCATGTTTGGCTTGGAAGCCTTTGCCTTCGGCTTCTTGGTGGGCTTTTCCTCCTTCGCAGGGGCAGAACTCTTCTTACCCTTGCGTCTGGGCCCCTTCTTCACAGAGGAAGAAGAGCCCATGAGGAGGACGGGCTTGTCCTTCTTTATGGTTCCTTCGAACACTACAAGCATGTTAACCACCTCTTCAAGGGTGGCTGCCAGCTTGTTCATGTTGAAGTTGACCACAAAGGGGTCGAATGCAACGGGTAGCGAGTGGAGAAGCACATCCACAGACAGCTCGTGTGGAAGTGTGATATCAAGGCCCGACAGCTTTTCAACGAGCCCAATCATACGAACCCCATGCTCGCGGACCGAAGTCCCATCGCGCATGAGGCTCGTCATAAGCTCCTTGACAGCCGTGAACCTCTCATGTCGAGAGTTCTCCCCATACAGTTCTTTGAGATGAAAGAGTATGTCAGCAGCATACTTTGTCTTCTCAAAGCGCCGTTGCATTTCGTTGGACATCGATGCCATCACATAGCATCGAGTCTTAAGCTCGTCGTCCCACCATTGTTGAAGCGTCACCAGCTCCTCAGGGCTGATATCGGCAGGGCTTCCTTCGGAGGGCTCTTCTCTATCGTATAAAGAAGTTTCTCCAAAGCCAACACAATGTTGAGGTTTCGAAGCCAGTCTTGGTAGTTCAGACCGGTGAACTTGTTGCTATCCAGTATAGCAGCGAGTGGGTTTTTGATCGAAGACATTATAAATGCAGTTATACTGAAAATAAAACAGACATACATTACTAACTATATATGAAATAACGCTAAGACATAAAACAAGGTCGTTAAGTTTTATGAATACCCTCCCACTATTTTAACGATTTCACCACCCTCTAATGAAATCGTGAAAGCAAGTTTTCTTAGTGGGTACCAGAGTCCAATCAAGCGATCATGGTCCCGAATAATATCAGCCAACCATGACCCTCAAAAGGTAGATTCCAATTGCAACCAGGGCAACCTCCATGTATTCACCTCACGTCCAGTAAGGGCCCAATAATATTACGCCGTTTACTATCACGTGTCAAGATGACCCATCAATGTTGAGTCGTGAAGGACGGTCCCCTTAACGTCTCCAATAATATGAGCCAACGTTAAAGGAAGTTCCAACCGACTCACAACAATTGTCAATGGCGTGGACAGCTTTCCGGCATACATAACCCCCTCAATAATATGAGCCGGGCCATGTATGCGGGTAGCATCGGCGTACACCCATTGTTGATGGAAGGTAGGGGTATTTAAACAGATTTAAATTCCCTTTATTTTATCGAATAAACTTTTAATCTTGATATTAGTTTTAAATCATATTTAAAACGAGGGATTTTATTTTTGAAAATTTGGTCTCATGCAATTTTAAATCAAAATTTAAACATGCGGATTCAACATAACTTATATCAAATATATATAACTTTGGGATGATCGATCGCGAGAGCTATGCGGTCCGTGGTTGCCAATCACGGACCTGGGTCCAATCCTAGGTGAAATGCAGTATGCAATGCAATCCTATTACAATTGCTTCCGGTTTTACAGATCTTCGGTCTTCAATATCTTTGATCGTCATCGGCCCACCATCTTCAAATGTCCTCCCACTAAGTCTAGTAATTTACAATTAAATTTCCATGACAAATAAGGGATACAATTTTAAGGGGTGGGAACGGGTCACAATATTAAATACAACCGAAATCGCAAAACCTAAAACATACACCTAACACATTGGGCACGACTCTCGATCATCCCAAACATGCAATCAATCTAATTAATATGCATAAATAAATAATCAAATTATTTACCACAAAATCATATTTTAATCATAAAATCGCATTTTATAATAAAATCACATTTTGTCGATAAAATCAAATTTTAATCAACAAAATCATATTTTAATTATAAAATCATATTTTACAACTAAAATCATATTTTGCAATTTTAATTGCATCATATTGGGCCTAAAACAATTTTGGGCCCAAAATCTCAAAAATTTCAAAATCGACCAAAATCGGCCCGATATCGAATATCGGCCCGAAAACTTCATGGGCTGCCCGGGACAGGCCCGAACTAAACCTAGAAGAAAAATAGCCGTCGCATCGCTGCCGGAGATTCGCCGGACGGCGGTCGCACGGCGGCGGCGGCCGCCGCCACCAAATCGCGCGCGGCACAAGTCCACGCGCTTGGCCGCGACATGCACGGAGCACGGCGCACATTGAGCCTGGCCGTGGTGCAACGATTGCGCAACACCAGCAGCCACCGCGCGCCTCCATCATGCATGCCAGCAGCTTCTGGCCTATCTCCAGGTCGCGCAACCTGTGCGCGAAATCAGCAACATTGGCTGGCTGCCATGCGCGGCCAGCGCGCATGGTACCGCGCGCGTTCATGCGCGCGGCGGCGCCTTGGCCGTTCTTCCAAAATTTTTTTGTTTCGATCTGAAAAATTTGAGATTCGATACAATATGGCACAATAATGTATTGAACCTGAGCTCTGATACCACTGTCGGCATACGGTGGTGGATCCGGATCCCACTTCCCGGGGCGCAGCGGAAAAACAAAAATTTGCCCGGAAAGTGTTCAATACATTAATATAAATCTAAAAACATGCATAGGGTGTTCATAGATTGCTACCTTGCTGGCGTCTAGGTGCCTGGCTCCGACCAGTTTCACGAGGAAACCGGCACTTCAAACTGTAGGCGGCGGTAGATCGTCAATCAGGTCCACGACCGGAAACAATATTCCACCAATCAGCCTGCACTAGAAAGCTGATGGATTTTGGCACGGACGAAAACTCCTCGTCAAGCTCATCGGAACAAGTCCGATCAACGTATGCGGCGGCGGGGCGGCGGCACTTGGGCGGCGGCGCGGCCGAGAGAGGGGGCGAGAGGAAAGGGGCGGCCGAGTGGTCTAGATGGAGGCTAGGTTATGAGTTGTGTGTTGTGTAATGAAGCCCTAAGTCTATTATAAGTAGACTAGCAATGGACTTGGACCGGCCCAACGGGCCCGGGTCCAAATGAAGATATCCATCACTGCGACTTCATTACAACTCCGATCTCCGATCAGATCGGACCGATCGACTCAGTTTCCAAAACTGAGTATTATGATGTGAAAAACCATTTTTCAGATACCTAGTCCAAAATGACCGTTTTGCCCCTCAACAGCGGGAAATCGCAATTTGACCCCTGTTGACTTTTAGGAAGTCGCACTCCCTAAAATCCTATTCTTATGCTCAACACATTGAGCTCAGTTTCCGTGCGGGAATCATGAATCCAGTACTTGTGTGACCCTAAAATGGTTCAGGGATACAGCTAGCCGTGGGCCCACAACCATTGTGGCTCCGAAATCATAATTCCGGACTTGCCCAACGGATCATGGTAAAGAGCCTAGCAACATCGCGCCATGATCCCCTAGGTATCACTGATAGTGCCTGCAAGAACCAGTTGGTCGTGGTTAGCGTACAGTACGGTCCTTTCAACACATATATCCCGATCAGATCAACGACCATTGGTAAATCGAGAGTCGCTAGAGATCCGATAGCTATGCATACATCTTGGAGATCGAATAGTGACATCGCGAGTGTTACTAGGCAAACCCATTTACCTAAAACACTTCTAGTACTCTGGAAAGAGATTTATACACTATTATCTCCTCAGATAGCATAGGATATCCACGCATGTAAGCGAGCGGTGAATCCTCGACAACGAAGCATCGACTCCTACATGCATCGGGATCTCACCCAATCCCGCCGCCTAATGACCCCAAGTGAATCGGAAAACGGGTCAAAGTGAGACGCCTATCATGTAAAGCCTCAAAGACGTTTCGAATAGTGAGTACTAATCAGTACAACCAAGACCTCGGACTTATCCACTCGACAAATGGTAACCACATGGAAAGTCCGAACGAGGGTAGTTCGATAGATCACCAGGTCACTATCCATCTGCATGCTCAGAACATCACAATGTTCCATACCAATGAAACATGGTACTTCACATCGCAGATGCTAGTCTCAAGCTCGGACGGCCTTATCCTCATTTTGACGGCCCAATCGACTAGGAACGAATTCAGAATACACAGTGACTATTAGATGTGTTTCATGATAGCCATCATATTCACTATCACATCTAACATACACTATGGTGCATTCTAGATATTTATGCAACACAATTGTTAACATTATAATCATAATGAAAATAAAGAATTCCATAAATAAATGCGAATATCATATATAAAGATTGTCATATACAAGAGTCTATAAAACCCACACGCCACAAGTTGGCTAGTTGGGCATCTACTCTAACAGGAACCAGTTGTCTTCGTGTCTCCAGTGTTAAGGCAAGCAAAAGCCGATTCTTTGCAACACCATTAAAGCATATATTGTTTTTCCTCAGTTCTGTGTTTGCTTGCCTGTATAATTTCAAGATACATCTATGTTCATGTTCATTCTTGGTTACAAAAATGAAAGTTCGGGTTCACAGAAATGTTTTCTGTTTAAAACTCTCTAGCATGTTTCAAATATTGTTGATTTTAAAACCGTTGAGCTTACAGATTCTAGTTTACGGTACGAGTATGAAGTTTTTATTTCTGGTGAATGGCGGCATCTGGACTTGAATTCAAGGAATCGGCGATGCTGGTCAAATCAAGATTTTGTTCTGGTTTGATAGGTGGAACTGGTACCTTTGGATGCCGTTCGTGATGCTGCAACACTAGTTCCACTACCAAATCTGTTTTCTACGATGGAAACATGTTTCTGTAGTCACATCATATTTCACAGGTCAAATCTGTTTTCCCGTGTCACGTCTGTTCCCTCATAAATATTGTTTCTACAGTCTTATATGTTTTCTTGCTAGCATTACCGATCCTAATGTCAAATCTGTTTCAACGCCAGCGAAACTACTTCCATAGTCAAGTCTGTCTTACGCTAAAGATACTGTTCCTTTAGCCACATCTGTTTTAACGTTAGCGATACCACTTCTATAGCCAAATCTGCTTTCACGACTAAGATCTATTTTGTACCCGAGTATTATTTTGTTAGCCGAATCTGTTTTCACTCCAGCGATAAGCCCTCAATAGTCAAATCTGATGCTCAGTGAGATTTTAAAGAGAAATGAGTTTTAAAAGAAGTGAACCCTGATGATTTTCAGATCCGATTTCAACCAGATATGAGTTTTTTAGGATGAAATGTTTAGTTTTAAAGCGTTTATGGCGTAGATAACAGACGGTCAAAATGGAAGGGTGAGCAGCTGTCGAGAGTGTCAATTGCCCCTTCATACAGGAAGGGTGAGCAGTCGTCGAGAGTGTCAGTTGCCCCTTCATATAGGGCTTCATGCCATAAAGACTAAATTCAGAAGTAACTTGACCTAAGGAGATCTTCTAAGACATAAATCACAAGAAAATTATGACGAGATCTGGGTTATTTCCCAAATCTAATTTTATGAAATCCTTTAAACTAGGTTATATTCAGATATGAATGCGTCTGCCTGCATTAAGTGATCTTTATATTCTCAGATTTTACTTGCTGAGCCCCTAGGCTCATTAGCTTTTAATGGTGCAGGTGAGACAGATCTGGGGCAGACGGGCGACGGGAGCTGAACCAGCCGTGGTGCATGTGTTTATCAATGGCCGATGTTTTCCACGCAGCTGCTGTTGTTTTTGATCTTTTGTCAAATCTGTATTAGATCTATTACAACAATAGTGAATTCATATAGAGTTCCAATAGTTGTAATATCACAACTTTGCAATTCTATCAGATCTGTCATTCCAATCTGTTGTCAGATTGATTTTGCTATTTTATTTTGGCGCCATTAATTCAACTGTTGTATATCGAATTTGTAAGGCAATACATCTTACAAAATTTTTTATTCAGCCCTCCTTTTTCTTTTATATTTCATTTAACCCAAATCCGTTGACACCCATGGGCGTGGTCGTCACACAATCTCTTGCGACTCTCGATTACCAATGGTCGTTGATTCGGTCAGGATATTCGAGATTAAAGGACCATACTCTATGCTAACAATGATCAACTGGTTCTTGCAGGCACTATCAGTGACACCTAGGGGAACATGAGGCGATGTTTCTGGACGCTTTACCATGGTCCGATGGGCAAGTCGGAAAATGTGTTTTCAGAGTCACAAGGAGTTGTGAGCCCATGGCTAGCTATACCCTGAACCATTGAGGGTCACAACACTACTGGTTTCCCAATTCCCGTACTGATATGAAACTCAAAGTGTTGAGTATAGTAGTAGGAAGGTTGGGAGTATGACTTCCAAATTTAGCTAAGGGATTAGGACTTCCATATTTGTCTAATGGGATTAAACCTTCCATAAATAGATTTAGTGGTCCGAAAATTTGATTTTGCATCATAATGATCAGTTTTTTAAAATGATACACATCAGTCATATCTGATCATCGATCGGATTATGATGAGACCATAATCAAGGGAGTCGAAACGAATGTTCCCTATTTGACTTGAACCGAATGTTACCAGTTTGACTTGAACCGAATGTTCATAGGTTGAGTTGAACCGAATGTTTCCTATTTTGTTCAACTCAAACTCTATCCCTCTACCTATAAATATGGCAATGAGTAGACATTTTCAGAAGAGAGAAAGAAAAAACCACGTGATTATTGAATCATAACTCTCCTCTCCCCTCCCATCCACTCTCAGCCTCCTCCCGCCGCAACCGCCACCCTTGCTAGCTGCCGCTGCCGCATGCCGTCAGACACCGTTTCGGCCGTGTTGGCGATGAGATTCCATTCGTGACAATTTGCTGTGCTTTCTAGTGCAAGGCAATGAAGGAATTTGGAAACCGATCATGTAAAACCGGAATCGTCAGAGCCAGACGCGAAGTCGTCAAAGGTAATATTCTATGCATATTTAGATTTTGTTTCATTCGCGTATGAGCGTTCTCGGGCATAAAATTTAAAACTTCCGTTGCGCCCTGAGAGCGTGATCCAGATCCGTCACTGCTCCAACACTCAAGCCATCAAGAAAATGCTGCAACTTCTCTGCAGGGTCGTTAGAGATGAGGGGCAAGAAGTGGCAAACCCTGTCGAAACTATTGACATACTTAGCCACCGTCATGTTTCCCTGTCGGGGATTCCGAAACTCCCGCTTCAACTTGGATTGCACGTTTGGGGTGAAATACTTGTCGTAGAAGATTTTCTTGAATCCTTTCCAGTTAAGGGTCTCTATATCAACATTATTTTCTGCTCCTTCCGACCATAGAGAAACATCCTCCTTCAGCTGGAAGATATCACAACTAACTCTGGCAATGTCCTCCAACCCCATATACCGGAAAATAGTCTCTAAAGATCTGACCCAGTCTCATATACCAGGAATGTGCAAGCTGGACTGCCATCCGCACAAAGGTCCTACACCTCAGTCTCAGTCTCAGCATCATCTGCACCAATCTAACGTAGTGAGCCTAAAGTCTCAACAAGTACAAAATAAAGGATAGCAAGTACTAAATAATATAATCACATGCATTAACATATTTATACTCAAATAATTTTTCTCAAACATTAAATGCATACAAAAATGGTTTTCTTTCTCAAATCATTTTCCTTTAATTCATGCACAAGCGATAATTCGTAAATAAAAGATTTTTTGGTGAACTCCGTTTCCCGACTATGGTCCCTCAACCTCAAGTCGCTTGATCAAGTTATATAAATACCATGGTACCAGGTTGGAAAGACATCCCAGTACTTTTCTGAAAGCCAGTCCTGTCAAGTGTAAGGCACTTCGGCACTTTTCCAAAGACCATTACGTGTCAGTTTGGCATGGCTAAACGACACGTCACTCGGTCCTATACCCGTCATTTGATATGACTAAACGAGAAGTCTTCCCATATACATCAAAGAGTAACTACAATCAAGTCCCATCATTCAAAACATTTTCATCATTTCCACAACATTCTGCCTCAAATACATCTTCATATCTCATGTATCAATATCAATTTTATGCCTCAAAAGTAACAACTTTTCTTCCCTCAAAATTTACCTAAAACTCCATAATCCATAGATATTCTTAAATATATAGCTTAAAAATCATAAAATAAACTTAAAAGCATCATTTAAAAATTTCTTGACAGTAGGCTGTCCAGCTCAGATCACAAGGCTTAGCTTACGGTGTGAGACCCGAAAGCTGATGAGATTAATTGAGTTAATTAATAGGGTTTTGTTGAGATCAGCTTTGAGTTGTTGCGCTTAGAGAAGCTATCGGGTTCTGTTTGTTCTTAGAACAACTTTGGTTAGTTGAGTTCTTTCGTGGAAGCTGTTCAGTAGTTAGCGCAGGTTATCGCTTGGTGCTAGCGTCAGCAGTGGTGATGTCAGCAGCTATCGCTGAGTGGTTGTTTCAGCAGTCGTAGCGAGATCAGCAGTCGCTGAGCAGTAGCGAGTGCACTAGCGTGTTTCAGTAGCGGGTGCTAGTACGTCGTCGTTTGGATTAGTTGGAACGGCAGCATTTTGGATTAGCGAAGAAGAATCAGCTGTGAGTTGCGTTAGCGTCAGCTGAGTGAGAGATCTGTTGAAGTGTTGCTAACAGATGTTGGTTAGTATTCAGCAGTAAGTAGCGGGTGATGTGTCCATTTGCGACAGTAGTTCTATGCGACGTCGTTTGAGTTAGTAGTGATCGTTGTTTTGGCTTAGAGCGAGATCTGTTGCAAGATCTGTTTGCGAGCGGGAATATCAGTTGCGATAGCTTAAGTTGTCGGTGGAGCTGTTTCTAGTTTTTGTCAGCAGTGAGATTTAATAGGGAGCTTGGCCTTGTTCTCTATTATTGTTCCCGAAACTTAGAATATTTACCGATTGCCAAATTCTGTCGCGATACACTAGCTACTGTTCACCGAACCTTATCTTCTTTGATTGCCGGTGGTACACAGCTCCGACGAAGGCAAGAGTGGTAGCGTTGGACTACTCTTGCTGAGACGCTTAGTTTGTATATTGTTTTCAAACATTTGCTTGAAGCTGGTGAGGTGTGAGAAGACATCTCCCTTGTGTAGTCTGTTGGCATAAGCGTCGTATTTCGCTCCTAGATTTTTGGGGCAAGTTCAGTTCCTGCCTTTAAGCTTGTTAGAGCTTTCTGTGATGCTTGATGAGGTAGGATAGCGCTGGTCGAGTTGTAGCTCCCGGCTGTTGCTTTTCTGTGCTTTGGTCTTTGAGCAATTGTTGTGATGCCGTTGAGCAGGTGGTGGATCTGCGTCATTGTGGCAATCTGCTTTGTTGTAATTATTGCTCAGAATATTTGAGGTACGGATGTGAGCTTGTTTACAGCTTAGGATTGAGCATGGATTATATGCTTGATTGTGTGTGTGCTCTGTGCTGTTATTACTTGTGTCTGTGTTATAATATCAGCTGTTGCATAGCATACACGCATATTGCCGTAGTGCCCTGTTTTGCTAGATGTGCCTGTTCTGTTGAATTGTGAGTACCAGGATGCTATGTTCAAGGATGAGTGGGTAGTTCTCGTAAACCTTGGAATCTGAGCGGGTAACTCCCGTACCTCATTCTCCCTGCTGGGTTTGTCAGCTGCTATGAGCGGAGTGGGTAGCTCCCACATCTCATGAGCGAGCAACAGCAGGTGGAGCTGTTTGTTTGTTAGAGTAGATGCCCAACTAGCAAACTTGTGGCGTGTGGGTTTTTATTGACTCTTGTATATGACAGTATTTATATATGTTATTCGCATTTCTTTATGGAGTTCTTTATTTTCATTATGTTATATGATGTTAACAATTGTGTTGGATAAAGACCTAGAATGCACTATAGTGTATGTTAGATGTGATAGTGGATATGATGGCTATCATGAAACACATCTAATAGTCACTGTGCATTCTGAATTCGTTCCTAGTCGATTGGGCCGTCAAAATGAGGATAAGACCGCCCGAGCTTGAGACTAGCATCTGCGATGTGAAGTACCATGTTTCATTGGTAGGGAACATTGTGATGTTCTTAGCATGAAGATGGATAGTGACCTGGTGATCTATCGAACTACCCTCGTTCGGACTTTCCAAGTGGTTACCATTTGTCGAGTGGAAAAGTCCGAGGTCTTGGTTGTACTGATTAGTCCTCACTACTCGAAACGTCATTGAGACTCTACATGATAGGCGTCTCACTTTGACCCATTTGCCGACTCACTTGGGGTCATTAGGCGGCGGGATTGGGTGAGGTCCCGATGCATGTAGGAGTCGATG
>KV019926.1:224503-283220 GCA_001598015.1 Dorcoceras hygrometricum | reverse complement strand
ACTGGGCCCGCCCCAGGTCCAATGGGCCGGTTCAAGCCCATGAATAACTTATACATACATGAGTTGTATCTAGGGCATGAAATCACAACTTACACACATCCCTAGACCTAGATTTCGGCCGCCCCTCCTCTCCAAGCCTCACGCCGCCGCCGGCCGCCGCCAAGAGCCGCCGCCGCCGCCCCTTCACCGGACTTGTTCCAGCCACCGCGCTGAGGTGTTTCCGTCCATGCTGAATTCGTCAGTCCTTCTAGTGCAGGCTGACAAAGGTGTCTTGATTCCGGTCGTGGACCTGATTGACGATCTACCGCCGCCTACCGTTTGAAGTGCCGGTTTCCTCATGAAACTAGTCGGAGCCAGGCGCCTAGACGCCAACAAGGTAACAATTCTATGAACACCCTATGAATGTTTATAGAATTGGATTTGAATGTATTGAACGTTTCTCGGGAAACTTTTGATTTCCGATGTGCCCCCGGGAAACGGGATCCGGATCCGCCATTGTCGCCAACATTGTTAGCATCTGGTATGGTGTACTGGAGTTGAGTGGGTAGCTCCCATGTGCTCAGTATACCCATGGCCACTACTGATTGTTCCTTTGTTTAGATCTTGCTATTGAGCTGTTGTTAAGATCCTTTGGCTCCCTGCTTTCGGTTGTAGCCTTGATTCCTGCATATTTATCTTTGTTTTCCTTATGCTGTTTATTGCTGCTCTCCGTACAGGGGTTTGACCCCGAGGTCCCTCTGGGGCTGGTGTTGTTGCCTGTGTGTTGTTTTCAGGTTTCCCAGGTTTCTCTGCTGGTCGTCGCTTTGACCCACCTGGAGGTGCCCCAGGAGGTGGATATAGTGTCCCAGTTAGCGTATAGCATATATGTACTAGTGTTAGCCGGGGAATGCCTTGTGCTTGTGGGATTGTGTTATCCGTTGTAGTACTGGTATTTGTGTTTCACATTCACGACATGACAACATAGCACATAAACATTTCTGGGATATTTAAGTACGATTGAGTTTTAATATATGTTTTAAACCGTCAGGCCAAAAGCGAAAATTTTAAGCCACTTTTTGTATGCTTCCGCTATGTTTGCGTGGTTTAACTCTGAGTAGAGCACGAGGCCTGACATTTTTGGTATCAGAGCTTAAGCTGGGATAAGCTCGATTTCTGTTGATCACACTTGAGTCTAGGCACAGTGTTGTGTTTTACATGTTCTTGGTTATGTGATTGTTATGCTGCATTTACTTGTGCTGTATTTGTTCTGTTGTGATCTTACCCTCTTAGTGTTTCTTAGATGCCGCCTAGACGTAGGGGTAGAGGTAGAGGGCAGATTCCGGAAGAGTCAGAAGGTCAGACAGAATGTGATCAGCGTAGTTTTCCCCGTCGTGGTCGCGGTAGGCAGGCCGAGTATGAGGTTGATGAGTTGGCTGCTCGTGTGAATGACATGGAGCTTGTCATGGCGAGGTTTTAGCGTATGAACCCTCAGGTTTTCAATGGGGACGAGTCTAGTGCTGATGCAGATTCGTGGTAACAGCATGTCACAGGTTTGTTTGACCGTGTGCAGTATGATGATGAACTCAAGTTGAGTCTGGCTACTTTCCAGTTGAGGAAAGGTGCGGAGCGTTGGTGGAGAGGCGCTTCGAGGACTTTGGAAGAGACTGGAGTAGGGATTACGTGGGACAATTTTTGCGTTGCTTTCCGTCAGGAGTTTGTCCCGGAGTCCTATGTGAACGCTCATGAGCGTGAGTTCGATAACTTGGAGCAGGGTAGTATGTCTGCTAGAGAGTATGCCCGTAGGTTTTCTTCCCTTCTTGCGTACGTGCCGCATGTTTTTGGCCGGTAGAGAGCAAAGAGAACTAGGTTTCTTGAGGGGTTGAACGAGGAGTTGTATTCCTTGGTTTTGGATAGCTCGCCGAAGAGCTATGCAGAGGCGGTGGATAGTGCGATCGACATCGAGGAAGGTTGAGGAACCGTCGGTCTCGTGGTAGGCCGCAGGTGGCGCAGAGTAGTCGTCCAGTGGTTCAGGGAGCGCAGCCTTCCCAGTCTATGCAGTCGTCTCAGCCACCCCAACAGTAGCAATAGGTAGCCCAACAGTTTGGTCATCAAAGGTTTCGGCCTCGTGGTAAGCAGTTCAATAAGAATTCTGGTTCTGGTAGCTCCAGCAGCGGTGTTACCAAGGTGGAATATTGTGGCCAGCGTGGTGGAAAGCACCCTACAGATCAGTGTGTAGGTGTGCAGAGTTCTTGTAATGTCTGTGGTCAGTACGGGCACTTTGCCAGAGTGTGTCATTTGTCTGGATCGCATCATACCACAGCTCCACCGCAGGGTAAAGGTGGATCGTCTAGGGGTCGTTCTGCTTTTCCTGTTCAGCAGCAGAGGTTGGGGGAGCCTCAGTTTAGGCCGTTTCAGCAGCCTGGTCCTTCGCGGTTTGGACAGTATTCCCACCCTCAGTTTTCTGGACCTCAGTTTGCTCAAGTAAACGCCATGACCAGGGAGCAAGAGGAAGGCACACCGGGCGGCGGGATTATCCAAGGTACTTGCTTTGTTTTTGATTTTCCTGCGTGTGTGTTGTTTGATACAGGAGCGTCGCATTCTTTTATTTCTGATGCATTCGTGGTTGAGTATGGTTTGCATACCACTTCTTTGTGTGATATTGTATCGGTTGCGACTCCTGCCGATGCGAGCCTGTTCTCCCAGGAGATTTTGTTGAATGGTGTTCTTAGGTTTGGCAAGAGTGTGTTGTTAGCCAACCTGATCAGGCTAGTGATGTGGGATTTCTACTGTATAGTGGGGATGGACGTGTTGTCTAGCTATAGGGCCACTGTGGATTGTTTCCATTTCGTTGTGCTATTAAGGACCCATTCTGGCGAGAAATGGAATTTCTACGGCCAAGATTCCCAGTTGAAGATTCCTTTAGTCTCTGCTATGGAGATGTTTAGCCTGTTGTCTCTTGAGAACGCTGGTTTCATGATCTATGCCTTAGATGCGTCTTCTTCTTCGAGCGTAGAGATTAGTAGAGTCCCTGTGGTTCGACATTTCCCGGATGTGTTTCCTGAGAAGATTCCTGGTTTTCCTCCGAGACGGGAGATAGACTTTAGCATTGAGTTGGTACCTGGTACAGCTCCGATTTCACGTGCTCCGTATCGTTTGACGATTGCTGAGTTGAGGGAGCTTAAGGAGCAGCTTAGTGATTTGCTGGAGAAGGGATTCATTAGGCCTAGTATGTCCCCGTGGGGAGCACCTATCTTGTTTGTCAAGAAGAAGGACGGGTCGATGAGGATGTGCATCCACTTTAGGCAGTTGAACAAAGCAACAGTGAAGAACAAGTATCCTTTGCCTAGGATCGATGATCTTTTTGACCAGTTGCAAGGTTCTGCCATGTTTTTGAAGATCGATCTGCGTTCTGGGTATCATCAGTTGTGCATCCGTGAGCAGGATGTAGAGAAGACTGCGTTTCGTACGAGGTATGGGCATTACGAGTTTCTAGTTATGCCTTTTGGTTTGACGAATTCTCCCACGGTTTTCATGGACTTGATGAATAGAGTCTTTAGAGAGTTCATCGATCAGTTTGTGATTATGTTTATCGATGGATCTGCGTTCTGGGTATCATCAGTTGTGCATCCGTGAGCAGGATGTAGAGAAGACTGCGTTTCGTACGAGGTATGGGCATTACGAGTTTCTAGTTATGCCTTTTGGTTTGACGAATTCTCCCACGGTTTTCATGGACTTGATGAATAGAGTCTTTAGAGAGTTCATCGATCAGTTTGTGATTATGTTTATCGATGACATTTTGGTGTACTCTAAGACTCCGTTGCAGCACAAAGAGCATTTGATGCTGGTTCTTCAGAAACTTCGAGACTCACAGCTGTATGCTAAGTTTTCTAAGTGCGAGTTTTGGTTGGACCGAGTTGTGTTTCTGGGTCATGTGATCTCTGTTGATGGTATTTCTGTGGATCCCAGTAAGGTTGAGGCTGTTCTTAACTGGGAGCGACCCAAGAGTGTTGCTGAGATTCGTAGTTTCTTGGGTTTGGCTGGCTATTATCGGCGGTTTATAAGGGGATTATCTAGTATAGCTAAGCCAATGACGCAGTTGACTCAGAAAGACAAGAGGTTTGTTTGGACTGAGCAATGTGAGAATAGTTTTCTGTTGCTCAAAGAGAAGCTAACTTCTGCGCCTGTGTTAGCTCTGCAGTGTGGTTCAGGTGGTTTTGTTGTTTGTGCAGATGCTTCCTTAAATGGATTGGGTTGTGTGTTGATGTAGAATGGTCGAGTCATTGCTTATGCCTCTCGGCAGTTGAAGCCGCATGAGACTCATTACCCAGTTCATGATTTGGAGTTAGCAGCAGTGGTTTTTGCTTTGAAGATTTGGTACCACTACCTGTATGGTGAGCAGTTTGTGTACTCCGACCACAAGAGTCTCCAGTATCTGTTTTCTCAGTCAGATTTTAACATGAGATAGCGTAGATGGATGGAGCTGCTAAAGGATTTGTAGAATGGTCGAGTCATTGCTATGCCTCTCGGCAGTTTGAAGCCGCATGAGACTCAGTTTACCCAGTTTCATGATTTTGGAGTTTAGCAGCAGCGGTTTTTGCTTTGAAGATTTGGTACCACTACCTGTATGGTGAGCAGTTTGTGTACTCCGACCACAAGAGTCTCCAGTATCTGTTTTCTCAGTCAGATTTTAACATGAGATAGCGTAGATGGATGGAGCTGCTAAAGGATTTTGATTGTGAGATCAAATACCAGCCTGGGAAGATGAATGTAGTTGCTGATGCATTGAGCAGAAAGGCACAAGTGGCGATGCTGGCTTCGATGCAGATTTCGAAGGTCCATGAGCATCTTAGCACTCTTAGCACTACTGGTTGGAGGTTTTACCCTGCTGAGGATTATGTTGTGGTGTCTTCTTTTCAAGTTGAGCCACAAATTGTTTCTAGTATTAGAACAGCTCAGAGGACTGATCCATCCATCCATGAGTTAAAGCTGAAGGTGAGAGCTGGTCATCTTGAGGAGTATTCTGTCTCTTCTGATGGTTGCTTGAGGTTTCGTGGCAGACTTGTTGTGCCAAATCTGATTGATCTTAGAGAAGAGATCTTGCGAGAAGCGCACTGCAGTAGATACAATGTCCATCCTGGTGCAAGAAAGATGTATCATGCCTTGAAGAAGCATTACTGGTGGGCATGCTTGAAGAGTGATGTTGCAGATTTTGTAGCCCGATGTCTGAATTGTCAGCAAGTCAAGGCACAGAGGATGAGACCTGGTGGTTTTCTGCATAGCTTAGAGGTCCCCAATGGAATTGGGAGCACATAGCTATGGATTTTGTCATGCATTTGCCCCGTTCCAGCAGAGGTTGTGATGCTGTGTGGGTTGTGATAGACAGATTGTCGAAGTCTGCGCACTTGATTCCCTACAACATGAGCTATTCTTTGAAGAAGATGGCGAAGCTGTACATAGATTTTGTGGTGCGTTTGCATGGTGTGCTAGTTTCGATTGTTTCAGATCGTGATCCTCGGTTTACTTCCAGGTTTTGGAAGAGTTTGCAAACAGATTTGGGAACTAGATTGGCTATGAGTACAGCGTATCATCCCCAAACAGATGGCCAATCGGAGAGAACTATCCATATTTTAGAGGATATGTTGAGAGCTGTTGTGATGGACTTCAGTGGTAGCTGGCAAGACTCGTTGTATTTGGTTGAGTTTTCCTACAATAACAGCTATCAGGTCACGATTGGCATGGCACCATTTGAAGCTTTGTATGGCAGAAAGTATAGATCGTCAGTATGTTGGGAAGAAGTGGGAGAGAAGCAGCTGTCTTCCCCAGAGTTTGTGCAGCAGATGAGAGATCAGGTGGACTTGGTTTGCCAGAGAATGAAAGCTGCTCAAGATCGCCAAGCCAGTTATGCTAATAAGAGGCGTAGGCCTTTAGAGTTTGAGCTTGGTTATCTAGTTTTCCTTAAGGTTTCTTCTTTCCGTAGAGTTATGAGATTTGGTCTCAAGGGTAAATTAGCTCCTCATTATGTTGGTCCTTATGAGATCTTATAGGGTATTGGTCCTTTGGCTTATCGGCTGTTGTTGCCACCACTTGTCTTCCTTACATTATGTGTTTCATGTTTCGATGTTGAGGAAGTATGATCCAGATCCCTCGCATGTGTTGAGAACTGACGAGGTTGAGTTAGATAAGACTTTGAGCTATGTTGAATATCCCTTGCAGATCTTGGACAGAAAAGAGAAACAGCTGAGGAACAAAACCATTCCCTTGGTGATGGTTTAGTGGAGCAAGCACGGTAGAGAAGAAGCTACTTGGGAACTGGAATAAAAGATGCAACGTGAGTGGCCGCATCTGTTTGAGTAGATGTTGTTTTGTTCCAGTATTTGGTTGCTTGTGTTTCTTTCCCCAGTTATCTTGAACTCTTGTTTTGGAGTTGATTGATTTCGAGGACGAAATCCTGTTTTAGTGGGGGAGAGATGTGAGACCCAAAAGCTGATGAGATTAATTGAGTTAATTAATCGGGTTTTGTTGAGATCAGCTTTGAGTTGTTGCGCTTAGAGAAGCTATCTGGTTCTGCTTGTTCTTAGAAAAACTTTGGTTAGTTGAGTTCTTTCGCGGAAGCTGTTCAGTAGTTAGCACAGGTTATCGCTTGGGGCTAGCGTTCAGCAGTGGTGACGTCAGCAGCTATCGCTGAGTGGTTGTTTTAGCAGTCGTAGCGAGATCAGAAGTCTCTGAGCAGTAGCGAGTGCGCTAGCGTGTTTCAGTAGCGGGTGCTAGTACGTCGTCGTTTGGATTAGTTGGAACGACAGCGTTTTGGATTAGCGAAGAAGAATAAGCTGTGAGTTGCGTTAGCGTCAGCTGAGTGAGAGATCTATTGTAGCGTTGCTAACAGATGTTGGTTAGTATTCAGCAGCAAGTAGCGGGTGATGTGTCCAGTTGCGACAGTAGTTCTCTGCGACGTGGTTTGAGTTAGTAGCGATCGTTGTTTTGGCTTAGAGCGAGATCTGTTGCAAGATCTGTTTGCGAGCGGGAATATCAGTTGCGATAGCTTAAGTTGTCGGTGGAGCTGTTTCCAGTTTTTGTCAGTAGTGAGATTTAATAGGGAGCTTGGCATTGTTCTCTATTATTTTTCCCGACACTTAGAATATTTCCCGATTGCCAAATTCTGTCGAGATACCCTAGATACTGTTCACCGAACCTTATCTTATTTGATTGCCAGCGGTAGACAGTTCCGACGAAGGTGAGAGTGGTAGCTTTGGACTCCTCTTGTTGAGACGCTTCGTTTGGATATTGTTTTTGAACGTTTGCTTGAAGCTGGTGAGGTGTGCGAAGACATCTCCCTTGTATAGTCTGTTGGCATAAGCGTCGTATTTCGCTCCTAGCTTTTTGGGGTAAGTTCAGTTCCTACCTTTAAGCTTGTTAGAGCTTTCTGTGATGCTTGATGAGGTAGGATAGCGCTGGTCGAGTTGTAGCTCTCGGCTGTTGCTTTTCTGTGCTTCGGTCTTTGAGCAGTTGTTGTGTTGCCGTTGCGAAGATTGTGGATCTGCGTCATTGTGGCAATCTGCTTTGTTGTAATTATAGCTCAGAAGATTTGAGGTACGGATGTGAGCCTGTTTACAGCTTAGGATTGAGCATGGATTATATGATTGGCTATGTGTGTGCTCTGTGCTGTTATTACTTGTGTCTGTGTTATAATATCAGCTATTGCATCGCATACACACATATTGCTGTCGAGCCCTGTTTTCCTAGCTGTGCCTGTTCTGTTGAATTGTGAGTACCAGTATGCTATGTTCAAGGACGAGCGGGTAGTTTCCGTATACCTTGGAGGCTGAGCGGGTAACTCCCGTACCTCATTCTCCCTGCTGGGTTTGTCAGATACTATGAGCAGATTGGATAGCTCCCACATCTCATGAGCGAGCAACAGCAGATGGAGCTGTTTTTTAGCATCTGGTATGGTGTACTGGAGATGAGTGGGTAGCTCCCATGTGCTCAGTATACCCGTGGCCACTATTGATTGTTCCTTTGTTCAGATCTTGCTGTTGAGCTGTTGTTGAGATCCTTTGGCTCCCTGCTTTCGGTTGTAGCCTTGATCCCTTGCATAGCATTTGCATATTTATCTGTGTTTTCCTTATGCTGTTTATTGCTGCTCTCCGTACTGAGGAGGTCCCTCTGGGGCTGGTGTTGTTGCCTGTGTGTTGTTTTCAGGTTTCCCAGGTTTCTCTGCTGGTCGTGGCTTTGATCCAGCTTGAGGTGCCCCAGGAAGTGGATAGAGTGTCCCAGTTAGCGTATAGCATATATGTACTAGTACTGTTAGCCGGGGAATGCCCTGTGATTGTGGGATTGTGTTATCCGTTGTAGTACCGGTATTTGTGTTTGTATAAATGCTGTACTGTTGTATCGTGTATTTGTAAACTGGGATATTTTAAGTACGATTGTATTTTAAATTATATATTTTAAACCGTCACGCCAAAAACGAAAATTTTAAGCCACTTTTTGTATGCTTCCGCTATGTTTGCGTGGTTTAAATCTGAGTAGAGCACGAGGCCTGACATACGATAGCCAGTATAGCACGCCCTACTCGGTACAACTCACACCTCAATAGCTCAGCTTAGGGGCTCAAATCACGCACCCTCTTTCAGCTTGCATTACTCAGGTCAGCACGTCTACCCATACTAGCTCAGGGATTCGGACCAGATCGTGTACTCATACAGCACAGAGTACTCGACTCAGTTAGAATGCCCAGATCAGATCGCACCCTTTCAACACAGCTAGGATGGTCACTCAGCTTAGGATGGTCAACTCAGTTTACGATGGTCAACTCAGCTTACGGTGGTCAACTCACCTTACAATGGTCAACTCAGCTTACGGTGGTCAACTCAGCTTACGGGGTCCACTCAGCTTACGATGGTCAACACAGCTTACGAGGGTCAATTCAGTTTACGATGGTCGACACAGCTTACGGGGGTCGACACAGGTTACGACCTTGCATAGCTTATGAGACACAACTTAAGACCTAAGTAGGGATCGAAACATGGCTGGGGCAAAACCCGAGGCACGTCCAACTTCTTCCCTTTCTTCCTCGACATCAACAGTCCCTGGTCACTACTCTAAACTAAACCATCGCCCAGCCAATCCACAACCCTCACTCAAACTATCAACCCTTTCCCACAACTCGAATTCTAGGAAGCCTTGTCATGGTAAACAGAGAAAAAAATACATCACTTTGAACATCAATTCGTAGCCTCAAATCATTGAAAATCTAATGCTTAAAACACCCACACAATAATATGAATGAAAGGTGCATTCAAGGAACTTTTGTGCTTGCCTTTTATTTGAGAAACTTACAACCAAGTGTCACGAAGCTGGAAGGGATAGAGAATGCCCAAATGCCTTTTTTTTTGTTATGGAAGATCTCAAAGCTGACGGGGAAGAAGGGGAGGAGCGGCGGCTACAGGGAAGGGGCTAGGGTTTTTTTTTTTTGAAAAAAATAGAGTCAGGTGTTTTGTTGTATAACGGCCAAACCTCTTATTTAAATAATGGAAAATTTGGGTTTTAAAATTGTTAAAATATAGTAGAGAGAGTTGTTAGTCAAATGATAAAAGTGCTACTAAAAGTCTTTCTCCCTCCCTTGCACAATTTCGAAAATTTAGGTAAAATATGAGGAGAAAACTTATTTTAAGAAAAACGGGTTTTTAAAATTTTACTACTATGAAACCTTCCAAAGCACAGGGAATGATCTCAAGAATTAATTTTATAAAAATCATCTTTATCTCGGTGTTTCCGTCTTCTCCTTTTCGGCCTCGTAGCAACTGTACTAAAAATTCTAAAAAAATGTAATCAATAAATAGCTTAAATAATTTATATGGTATAATCATTTAATGGAATTAACATTGCTATTAGAAATGAAAGAAAATGTTACTAAGGCATGCGATTTTTATTAGGGAAAATTTCCGGGCGTTACAAGAGTAGTTCAGATGAGAACAAGAGTTGTTGAATATGTTGGATCTGTGTTTACAGATCAAAATCTGAATTTTGATTAACACAAAATTCGTTATTATTCGACTAACGGTTTTACGTGCGATGTACAATGCACTTGATTGAGAAGACAGGGAGATATCCAAACTGGAAGAGTAAGGGGACGCCTAAGCTGGTCCGGTTCAAGATATCTATGCTAGAACAGTGATGGATGCCCGAGATGGTACATCAGAAGACTTTCAGATTGCAGGGAACACCAAGCTGGTTAACCAGCTTGGTACAAGAGCAGTTCAGTGATCAATCACAGTGAGACTCAGTGAAGAGCAGAACTATTCAAGCGCAGATGAAGTGCAGCATACAAGTGTGGAGTTCAAGTGCCGATGAATATACAAGCGTAGTGATCAAGTGCAGGTCGGATTATTAAGCGCAACTATAATAAGTTCATCATAGGGATCTCAGTCCGGAGATAGACTGAATCGGAACTGATTATTATATCCCAAAGAAGAAGGGATATAATCACTGGTGCTGGATTGCAGTTCCACGAGGATAAGGTTTAAAGTACCCTCGAAGAACTGTCTTAATCAACCAGTGAAAGAAAGGTGTGCATGCTGATGGTTTGGAAAAGGTGTCTAAATGGAGCAAGAGAACCAGAAAGCACACAGAGGCTCTTGACGAGAAGAATAGAGATCCAAGCTGGTTAAGGACAAACCAGCTCAGAGAAGAGAAAACCGGATCGGGAGATCTGGTCAAGCTGGATGCTTATGAGAGAGATGGATGCAGGAGTCTGTGATCATGAATAATGTCGATGCCTATGATGACGTGAAGACAGAAGATCACATGCCGTCTGATAACAAAGGAATGGTGGAGGAAGATTCCTGTGGTGAAAGAAGTAACCAGCTGGGAAACAAGCTCAGAGCCCAGCAAATGTTCAAGAGCAGGAAAAAACAGAATAAGAGCAACTGATGAACAAGAGCAGATGAGAAAACAAGAAGAGAGCTTTGACCAGCTTGGTGTAATGAACAAGCCAACTCGAAGCAAAACAGAGACAAGCTGGTTAAGATCAAACCAGCTTAGATATATCAAATCTACGAGAAAAGCGATTTGAATACGAGACTATACGATGATTACTCTTTAGTATTCAAATCGATTTTCTCGTGTTGTCTTCTCAAGTACAGTGCTAACGTGCTTAAAGTGAGGAAAAACCTACAACGCATTAAAAGACAAAGGACGCCAAGTAAAACAGTGTCAGAAGACTTTTCAACGGCTACAACTTTGTGTCCAACGGACAAATCTGCGTTAGGGCTATATATAACAAGAGCAGAGCACATGCTGAAGAAGAGAGCGGATGCGCGAAGTCCTGAAAAGTGTTGTGCAAATCCAGAAAGCAAAAACAGAAGAACGCACGACACAGTGCTAGTCGTAAGTTTGCACACTCTGTGGCAGATGGTCTGCAAGCTGGTTCAGTGCCCAAGTGTGAGTTGGAGCACTAACCAAAAACTTCAAAGAAATATCTAGTCGACAGCACAAGCCTTGGGAAGACATCGTGAAACCAACTCGGACAGGAGCACTTCCCAGTGTGTGAGATTTTATATTCGAGATTGAGCGTACACTGTAAATCTCACACATGATTCACTCATACATTTGAGAGTTGAGAAAAGTAGAAAATGAGTGAATCAAATCAAACACTTTTCATGTGTCTTTGGACAGAGACGTTAAACAAGTCTGTGCAGCCTTTCTCATTGAGGGGTAAAAGAAGTGAAGTTAGACACACAGCTTGCGGACTGGTGTGCATAGGTGCTAGAAGTTCTTACAGCGGAGGGCTGTCGGATTGGGTTGCAGCGGGAGCCGCTGTAATCAAAGTCTTCTATTGGATCCTTCCCATTGCGGAACAAGGGAAGACATAGGTGATTTAGCTCCGAACTTCCATAAAAAAAATTGCGGCGTATCTACTTACGGCTTTCTGCATTTAACATACATGCACTGTGTAACACCCAGAAACATTTCAATCCACAATTAGAAAGATTTAAGAGTTGAGAGATCTATTTGAAATAATATCGTAAATCAACTTATATATGATTGATTTTCCAAATTTGTGGCACGATTGCAAGAGCTGTCCAGCCATTCCAAACAAGACGATTAATTTCTCTTTTAAAATGGCTCAGATTTCATCTTTAGTTATTTAAATGGAGTAGCACTTTTAAATATTTTTAGCACTTTCAAAAGAAAACGTATTCTATTATTGGATTTAAGATTTAAAAACGATCGAAAAAATTCATTTGTATTTCATTCTCAAATAATTTCATTTGTTAACAAGCGGTGATCTATGCAAGAAAACCAACCAAAAGCTTTCAAAAATTTTAACTAAGAAGTGATCGGATTGTGTTGATTCAGGCCAGATAAACTCGCTGTAATTGTTTTCGCAGATTAAGGCAAGTAAACTCTGTTTCTTGCTACACTCTTGAAAGTATATATTGTTTCTGATGCGTGTTTGTATGACTTTTAAAGGTTTGAGAACTGGTTTTGGTGTTCTTCAAACAAAGAATTTAAGTTTTGATGTTTTACGAAGAAAAATATGTGTTTGCTGATATTTTCGATTCATAAAAGTTACTAGAAAATGTTTAAAGATGTTCATCTTTGTTTCTTCCTGAGTTTTATGGGATATTCTTCAAAGCAACTCGCGAGAAGGTTGCGTGATTCTTGTCAGTAGCTCACAAGAAGCTTTGACATTATTAGCTTACAAGTAGTTTCGTCATTCTTATTTATGGAGTTTTCCTTAGATACCTGCGATTTCTTTGGATTAAGGAAACCTTCTAAATTTTGATACTTCAAGCTAAGTTCGAAATATGACTCTTTTCTTGGAACTGTTTATGATTCGTGATCTGTTTCTTTCTCAGATCTGATATTGAGTTCACGATCTATTTTCGTTTTCTAACTGTTTTATATGGAGATCTGAATTCGTAATCCAAGTCTGAGTTGACTTCGTTTGACTAGTGTAATCTGAACTGTTCATTAAGTCATGTTGACTTTCCCAAATCTGAGTTGACCAACGGCCCAGATCTTATTTTCTACCGAAAGTGGATTCGCGTGCGTATTGTTCATACTCAGAACTGATTTTAGCTTTCTTCTTCGATTAAAATCCCATGAATTTCCAATAGTTCCTGAACATCGAATAAGGGTTTTAAAACAACGAACCATACTTGATGTCAGGCCCCGTGCTAATCAATTAAGATTAAAGTACAATTAAGCAAGTAATCACGGAAGCATAAAATAGGGATTAAAAAATTTTTTCGAAATACATGGACCTGAACTCAAAATCATCATTCAAAAATAATGCATACTCAAAATATGATTTAACTCAAAATCCAAACACAGACAGGTAATCAAATAAACCTCAATACAGATCCCCAACATACATAGAAACTGTCAGTCCTCATGCTCATATCAGAGATAAACCACGCAAAAACAAACGGAAGCAACTAAAAAGTGGTTAAAATTTTTTTTTGGCTTTTGGCCTGACTGAAAGATAATATAATTTAAAATACAGCAATACTCAAAATATATCCCAGTTTACACAAAACAAGCAAAGGCTACAAGCCAAAGTAAAACAATACAGTACCAACACAACCGAATACATATACTAACTGGGACACTCTATCCTCCACCTGGAGCTCCTCCAGCTAGGCTAAAACCACGACCAGCTGTAAAACCTGGTATACCTGAAAACAAACAGGCAAACAAAACAAACCAAGCCCTAGAGGGATATTGGGGTCAAACCCCAGTACGGAGAGAAACAGCTAAAAGAAAGCAATAGATAAAATGCAAATGCTATGAATGAGATCAAGGCTACAACCAAACACCGGGAGCCATAGGATTCCAAAGATAGCCCAACAACTGGAATCAGGTGCCAAGATATGAGGTGTGAGAGCTACTCACTCCGCCCACATCAATACTCAACCTGATGTAGCCCAACCCATAAGGTGTGAGAGCTACTCACTCCGCTCACGGTGGCCAACCTCAGCAGGGAGAAGAAACGCGTGAGGTGTGGGAGCTACCCACTCCTCTCACAAACTGTACCCTAGCACATACAATTCAAACAATGCAAGGAACGACAACAATAGAGATCTGCATGCAACGAGTATAATGCGTGTATGCATAAAACAGAAGGTAGTAAACACTGAACAACATACACGAACAACACAACAGCAAGCACAACACTCATCCATGCCAAATATCAACGCTGTAACCAGCTCAACATCCGTACCACGATTTCCTGCTAAGCTCACCACACACGGTAAACCCGAGAGATATGGTATGAAACCTGCTAAACAACGCACGCATAAATCTCAGGAACGCTAACATAAATCACAGACTGGGAGCTACCACTCAACCAGCGATTAATCCTACCCAACAACTCAACAGAAAGATCTAAACGAGGCTAAGAGTAAGATCTCATCAAATAATTCGAAACGCTACCTGAACAACGCAACACACGACCGAAGAAGCTGCTTCGCGATCTTGCTTCCAGCCAACTACAGCTTCCAAAAGTGGTATAAGATGAAGAACCTTCACGAGAGGAGTCCAATGCTACCTCAATCATTCAAAACAACGATAGGAAACTACGGGAATCGTCGGAGAAAAGCTACGATGAACAGTGCTTAGGGTTCGCGACAGAGATTGGGAAATCGGGGAAAAATATTCTAAGTATGGGATCTGTTAAACAATCGAAGACCAAGTCTTCTATTAAATACACCTCTCAACAGCTGATAGAAACAAGAACAAATTCCACCGACAAAATTAGTTGTCGCAACTAATATTCCCAACCAACTGCTGAAATCTCACACCAGCAGAGCCCTATCGCTAAATAGCGAAAAACTAAACAAAACGACGTCGCAGAGGGACACGTCACTTCGCTGTCAACAGCTGATTCACAAACCAGCAGCTGAATAAAACAACGCATCAGATCTCTCAACAGTAGATGTCTCACGCGACCAACAGCTGACGCTAAATGCTACACCAAAAACGTTGTAGTTCCAACTTAACTAAACGACGTAGTTTTTGCCTCACGCTATAGTACAAAATCTGAAATACACGTCAACATTGCTGCTGCTTCCTACCAAAACTTAACAGCTGATATACCAACAGCTGACGCGATCGCTCAACTGCAGGAACGTTGACTCGCGTTGACATCTGTTGGTAGTAACAAACAGACTTTCCCCAAGACATCTGCTCCCGGAAATGGCGTCGCATCATGACCGCGCCACATTCAGTAGACCCTCTTACGTTAGCAGATCTCTCACTAGCGCTAGGCCAAAACTGCGTCGTACCAACTAATCTAAACGACGACGTTTTGTACTCGCTACTAAAACACGCTGACAGACTTCTAAACAGTACTAGCACTAGAAGATTTCTCCTATTTGATCAGATCTCTCCACAAATCTGAATTCTTAAAATCCGATTAATCCAACCAATTAATCTTTTCTAATTTCGGGTCTCACATTCCTCCCCCACTAAAACAGGATTTCGTCCTCGAAATCAAACAACAATTCCGAAACAAAACAGCAAAAAATCAAAATAGAAATTCACCTATTACATAGCCAAGAGTTCAAGATAACTGAGCAACCAACAAGCAACAACTAGGGAAAAGAACAACCAAAAACTAACCAACTACCTGAATCTGATACAACATCACTCAAACAGATGCGGCCACTCACGCTGCATCTTCTCTTCTAGCTCCCAAGTAACTTCTTCCCTATAATGTTTGCTCCATTGCACCATTACCAAAGGAATGGTTTTATTCCTCAACTGTTTCTCTTTTCTGTCTAGAATTTGCAAGGGATACTCCACATAGCTCAACGTCTTATCTAGCTCAACCTCGTCAGTTCTAAGCACATGAGACGGATCTAGCTCATACTTCCTCAACATGGAAACATGAAAGACATCATGTAGAGAAGATAAATCTGGTGGCAACAACAGCCGATACGCTAAAGGACCAATCCTCTCAACAATCTCATACGGTGCAACATAACGAGGGGCTAACTTTCCTTTGTATTAAAAAGCGCATAACACTTCTGAAAGGAGAAACTTTAAGGAATACCTGATCACCAACCTGAAACTCTAGAGGTCGACGCCTCTTATTAGCATAACTAGCTAGGCGATCATGGGCAGCTTTCATCCGTTGTCGAATCAGATCCACATGATCTTTCATCTGCTGCACAAACTATGGGGAAGACAGCTGCTTCTCCCCCACTTCTTCCCAACACACAGGCGATCTACATTTTCTGCCATACAAAGCCTCGAACGGCACCATACCAATTGTAACTTGGTAGCTGTTATTATAATAAAATTCAACCAAAGACAACGCGTCTTGCCAGCTACCACCAAAATTCATCACAACAACTCTTAACATATCCTCCAATGTCTGGATAGTTCTCTCAGATTGACCATCTGTTTGGGGGTGATATGCTGTACTAATAGCCAATCTGGTACCTAAAGCTGCTTGCAAGCTCTTCCAGAACCTGGAAGTAAACCTTGGATCTCGGTCAGAGACAATTGAAACAGGCACACCATGCAATCTGACCACAAAATCGACATACAGTTTCGCCATTTTCTTCAACGAGAACGTCATTCCATAGGGAATAAAATGTGAAGACTTCGTCATTTCTGTCGATTAAAACCCAAATCGCATCGCAACCTCTGCTGGAACGAGGCAAATGCGTCAAAAAATCCATCGCTATGTGCTCCCAATTCCATTGGGGTACTTCCAAACTCTGCAATAGACCACCAGGTCTCATCCTTTCAGCCTTAACCTGCTGACAATTCAAGCAACGAGCAACAAAACCAGCAACGTCACTCTTCAAACCAGCCCACCAAAAGTGCGGCTTCAACGCATGGTACATCTTCCGTGAACCAGGATGGACACTGTGTCTACTGCAATGCGCTTCTCTAAGGATCTCCTCCCGAAGATCTATCAGATTGGGCACAACCAACCGACCACGGAAACGCAAACAACCATCAGACGAAACAGAATAGTCCTCAAGCTGTCCAGCCCTGACCTTCAACTTCAACTAGTGGATGTAAGGATCTGTCCTTTGAGCTGCTCTAATACTCGAAATAATCTGTGGCTCCACTTGGAAAGAAGAAACCACCACATAATCCTCAGCCGGGTAAAACCTCCAACCAGTAGTGCTAAGATGCTCACAGTCCTTAGAAATATACAGCGACGCAAGCATCTTTTCCGGAGCCTTCCTGCTCAACGCATCAGCCACTACGTTAACTTTCCCAGGCTGGTACTTGATCTCACAATCAAAATCCTTTAGCAGCTCCATCCACCTACGCTGTCTCATATTCAAGTCAGGATGTGAAAACAGATACTGCAAACTCTTGTGGTCTGAATACACCACAAACTGCTCGCCATACAGATAGTGGCGCCAAATTTTCAACGCAAAGACCACAGCTGCTAGCTCCAAATCATGAACTGGAAAACGAGTATCATGCGGTTTCAGCTGCCGCAAGGCATAGGCAATGACTCGACCATGCTGCATCAACACACAACCCAGTCCATGGAGCGAAGCATCAGAACAAACGACATAACCACCTGATCCAGACGGCAGAGCCAACACAGGCGCAGTAGTCAACTTTTCCTTGAGCAATTGAAAAGCATTGTCGCATTGCTCAGTCCAAACGAACCGCGTGTCTTCTGAGTCAAATGAGTCATCGGCCTAGCTATACAATAGAAACGCTCTATAAAACGACGGTAATAGCCAGCCAGACCCAAGAAACTACGAACCTCAGACACATTTCTAGGTCGCTCCCAGTTCAAAACAGCATCAACCTTACTGAGATCCATAGAAATGCCATCCGCTGAAATCACATGACCCAAAAACACGACGTGATCCAGCCAGAACTCGCACTTAGAGAATTTTGCATACAGCTGCGAGTCTCTCAACGTCTGAAGGACAACTCTCAAATTCTCCTTATGCTCCAAAGGAGTCTTCGAATACACCAATATTTCGTCGATGAACACTATCACAAACTGATCTATAAACTCTCGGAAGACTCGATTCATCAAATCCATGAAGACTGCACGAGCATTTTTCAATCCGAAAGGCATTACCAGAAACTCATAGTGCCCATACCTAGTACGAAAAGCAGTCTTCGCGATATCTTGATCTCTAACTCTCAACTGATGGTACCCTGAACGTAGATCGATATTCGAATATACAGCAGAACCTTGCAACTGGTCAAACAAGTCGTCGATTCTCGACAACGGGTACTTATTATTAACAGTAACTTTGTTCAGCTGACGGAAATCAATGCACATTCTCATTGTGCCATCCTTTTTCTTGAAAAACAAGATAGGCGCTCCCCATGGCGACATGCTAGGTCTGATAAAACCTTTCTCCAGCAGATCATCCAATTGCACCTTGAGCTCTCTCAACTCAGCAGGCGCTAAACGATACGGTTCGTGTTAAATTGGAGCCGTGCCAGGCACCAGCTCAATGCTAAAGTAAATCTCCCTCCTCGGAAGAAAACCAGGAATCTCCTCCGGAAACACATCAGGAAAACTGACGCACCACAGGAACGTCGCTGAGCTGCACATGCGAGATCATCCAATTGCACCTTGAGCTCTCTCAACTCAGCAGGCGCTAAACGATACGGTTCGTGTTAAATTGGAGCCGTGCCAGGCACCAGCTCAATGCTAAAGTAAATCTCCCTCCTCGGAAGAAAACCAGGAATCTCCTCCGGAAACACATCAGGAAAATGACGCACCACAGGAACGTCGCTGAGCTGCACATGCGAAGAAGAAGAAGATGCATCCAACTCGTAAATCATAAAACCAGCGTTCTCCGCCGACAACAAGATGAACATCTCCATCGCTGAGACCAACGGAATCTTCGACTGGGAATCAGCACCGTAGAAATTCCATTTCTCACCGTACTGAGGCCTAAAACGCACGATCCCATGGAAACAATGCCCTATAGCTGGACAACACGTCCATTCCCACTATGCAGTCGAAATCCCACAAGATCAAACGAATCAAATTCGCTACTAGCACATGCTCACCAAACCTCAGAACGCCATTAAACAAAACTTCCTGGGAGAACAGGCTCGCACCACCAGGAGTAGAAACATACACAACATCGTGCAAAGAAGTGGTATGTAGACCATGCTCGACCAAAAATGCATCAGAAATAAACGAATGTGATGCGTCAGTGTCAAACAACACTCGTGCAGGAAAATCAAAGATAAGGCATGTACCTGAAATCACCATGCTCGGCGTCTCCTCCGCTTGCTCCCTAGTCATAGCGTTCTCTTGAGCATGTTGGGGTCCATAGAAATGCTGCTGAGATGAATGTCCGAAACGCGACGGACCAGGCACCTGAAACGGTCTAAACTGCGTTTCTCCAACCCTAGGCTGCGGAAACTGAGGGGAACGACCCCTAGACGATCCTCCTCGACCCTGAGGTGGGGCTGCGGCTTCCTGCGATCCAGCTGACGGACAGACTCTCACGAAATGCCCATACTGACCACAGATGTTACACGAGCCCTGCACACCAGTACACTGAGTCGACGAATGCCTGCCTCCACAGAAGCCACAAAACTCTGCCCTAGAACCACTGCTACTAGAGCTGCCAGAACCAGAAGAACCAGAACCAGACTTCTTCTTAAACTTATGGCCACGAGGTCGAAACCTCTGGCGGCCAGACTGCTGAGTCAATTGCTGCTGTTGCTGCTGGGGTTGATGAGCTGACTGCGAAGACTGAGAAGACTGCGCTCCCTGAACAGCGGGACGACCACCCTGAGCACCCTGAGGCTTAGCACGCGACCTCCGGCTCCACAGACCTTCCTCAATATCGATTGCCTTGTCCATTGCTTCAGCATAACTCTTCGGTTTGCTCGTCAGCACCATCGAATACAGCTCTTCATTCAAACCCTCAATAAACTTAGTCCTCTTGGCCCTCTCCCGGCCAGCAACATGCGGGACATACGCCAAAAGGGAAGAAAACAACCGAGCATACTCTCGCACAGACATCGTACCTTGCTCCAAATGATCGAACTCTCGCTCACGAGCGTTCACGTACGACTCCGGAACGTACTCCTGCCGAAAGGCAACACAGAAACTATCCCAAGTGACCTCCACACCGGTCTCCTTTAGCGTCCTTGAAGCGCAACGCCACCAACGATCTGCCCTCTTCATCAGCTGGAAGGTTGCCAAACTTAACCGAAGCATATCATCGTACTGAACACAATCGAACAAACCAGTGATGTTCCGTAGCCACGAATCCGCATCCTCGCTATACTCGTCACCGTTGAAAATCTGGGGACTCATCCTTTGGAACCTAGCCATCACAATCTCCATGCTCTACACACGGGTTGCCAAGTCGTCAACTTCATCCTCCACTCGCCTACCGCGACCACGGGAAGGGAAACTATGTTGATCCTCGTTCTGACCTCCAGACTCGTCCTGAAACTGCCCTCTACCTCTACCCCTACGTCTAGGCGGCATCTCTACAAAGGCAGTAAACAGGATAAGAAAACACAGAACAAGTACAGCATATAAATCACATATCACACAAACAATATGCAACACATAAATCACATAGTCAAGCACAAACAACACACAACACTGTGCCTAGACTCAAGTATGATCAAATAAATCGAGCTTATCCCAGCTTAAGCTCTGATACCAAAAATGTCAGGCCTCGTGCTCATATCAGGGATAAACCACGCAAAAACAAACGGAAGCAACTAAAAAGTGGTTAAATTTTTTTTTTGCTTTTGGCCTGACTGAAAGATAATATAATTTAAAATACAGCAATACTCAAAATATATCCCAGTTTACACAAAACAAGCAAAGGCTACAAGCCAAAGTAAAACAGTACAATACCAACACAACCGAATACAACAAAGCACAGGGCATCCTCTGGATAACAGTACTGATACATATATACTATACTAACTGGGACACTCTATCCTCCACCCAGGGCTCCTCCAGCTGGGCTAAAACCACGACCAGCTGTAAAACCTGGGATACCTGAAAACAAACAGGCAAACAAAACAAACCAAGCCCTATAGGGACATTGGGGTCAAACCCCAGTACGGAGAGCAACAGCTAAAAGATAGCAATAGATAAAATGCAAATGCTATGCATGAAATGAAGGCTACAATCGAACACCGGGAGCCACAGGATTCCAAAGATAGCCCAACAACTGAAATCAGGTGCCAAGATATGAGGTGTGAGAGCTACTCACTCCGCCCACATCAATACTCAACCTGCTGTAGCCCAACCCATAAGGTGTGAGAGCTACTCACTCCGCTCACGGTGGCCAACCATAACAGCAGGGAGAAGAAACACGTGAGGTGTGGGAGCTACCCACTCCACTCACAAATCTGTACCCTGCACATAAAATTCAAACAATGCAAGGCACGAAAACAATAGAGATCTGCATGCAACGAGTATAATGCGTGTATGCATAAAACGGAAGGCAGTAAACACTGAACAGCATACACGAACAACAAAACAGCAAGCACATCACTCATCCATGCCAAATCTCAACGTTGTAACCAGCTCAACATCCGTACCTCGATTTCCTGCTAAGCTCACCACATACGGTAAACCCGAGAGATCTGGTATGAAACCTGCTAAACAACGCACGCATAAATCTCAGGAATGCTAACAGAAATCACAGACTTGGAGCTACCACTCAACCAGCGATTATTCCTTCCCAACAACTCAAAGGAAGCTCTAAACGAGGCTAAGAGTAAGATCTCATCAAATAATTCGAAACACTACCTGAACAATGCAACACACGGCCAAAGAAGCTGCTTCGCGATCTTGATTCCAGCCAACTACAGCTTCCAAAAGTGGTATAAGATGAAGCACCTTCATGAGAGGAGTCCAACGCTACCTCAATCGTTCAAAACAACGACCGGAAACGACGGGAATCGTTGGAGAAAAGCTACGTGAACAGTGCTTAGGGTTCGCGACAGAGATTGGGAAATCGGGGAAAAATATTCTAAGTATGGGATCTGTTAAACAATCGAAGACCAAGTCTTATATTAAATACACTTCTCAACAGCTGATAGAAACAAGAACAAATTCCACCGAAAAAATCAGTTATCGCAACTAATATTCCCAACCAACTGCTGAAATCTCACACCAGCAGAGTCCTATCGCTAAAGAGCGAAAAACTAAACAAAACGACGTCGCAGAGGGACACGTCACTTCGCTACCAAAAGCTGACTCACAAACCAGCAGCTGAATAAAACAACGCATCAGATCTCTCAACAGTAGATGTCTCACGCGACCAACAGCTGACGCTAAACGCTACACCAAAAACGTTGTCGTTCCAACTTAACTAAACGACGTAGTTTATGCCTCACGCTACAGTACAAAATCTGAAATCCACGTCAGCATTGCTGCTGCTTCTTACCAAAACGCAACAGCTGATATACCAACAGCTGACGCGATCGCTCAACTACAGGAACGTTGACTAGCGTTGACATCTGTTGGTAGTAACAAACAGACTTTCCCCAAGACATCTGCTCCCGTGAAACGGTGTCGCATCATGCCCATGCCACATTCAACAGACCCTCTTACGTCAGCAGATCTCTCACTAGCGCTAGGCCAAAACAGCATCGTACCAACTAATCTAAACGATGACGTTTTGTCCTCGCTACTAAAACACGCTGGCAGACTTCTGAACAGTACTAGCACTAGCAGATTTCTCCTATTTGATCAGATCTCTTAACAAATCTGAATTATTAAAATCCGATTAATCCAACCAATTAATCTTTTCTAAATTTTGGGTCTCACAGAAACTCATGGCATCCCTTGGTTCAATACATAATATAAATACTCTGGGACTCAAACAAACGGGGATCTATTAGCTGCAGCTCCACTCTGCCCAGCCAGATTACCTGTACCTCCTGCAATGGGCAACACAGACCCAAGACACAAAAGCATGAAAAGAAATACGAGGTCAAACCTCAGTACGAAGAGCACCAAGACAATAGCAACTCATAAACATGCAGTATATCAAAACATGAATGCATGAGGGCTATCAAAGAATCGGTCAATCTAGGACAACGAGTCCACTGGAAAACCAAGGGCGAGCCTCGATACCACGCACAGCCAATCAGCCGGTGGAAATCATCTGTCCGTGATCTTCAAGGCTGGCCACTCAATTACCCATCACAGCTCGCTGGTATTCAGACAAGACTAATCAATCGGTCACCACTCCGATGATAGCGTTGGACCTTTCAGGCACGACACATCTGTCTGCCGATCACAACGTGGCTCTTTCTCGGGTTCTCAATCAACCATCAGGCTCAATATATATGCATGAATGCCATTAAATTCAAATCTGATTTCAAAATGCATAATTCACAAAAACAGAATATATAAATTCAAGTATGATCCAAAATTGTTCACGTAAAACACAATAATCATACAAAAGATTCCACAGAGAATCATTCATGCTTCAAAACACTACACGCTGATGCCAAAGCTGTAATCAGAAGCTCAATTCATACCTCAACACTCAGATTATACCTCAACAGATCTCACCAGGACACGGCAACTCAGCCTTCACCAATATGCTCCTTCGCTGGTCTCGCAAACACAGCAGGAACTGCCTGGGAACTCAAATCTATCAAGACATCTCATAACTTAGCTCAAATCTGGACTTCTACACCTAACTGCCTACAATCAGAACTCATATCTGGTTCTAACTATCAACGCTGGTTCTGTCAACTAGAACTAAGCTCAAAACAGTAAAGAACTCTTACCTAGAAGCCCAAATGAACTAAGGAATTCTCAGGTCAACTGTCGCAGAATTTCACGAACACAGGGATTCCTTCGTGCTCCTCCTACGCATCGAATCAGGTCGCATAACTGGTAACAATCGAAAGAGCTAAGCAAGACGAGCTCAGCGCCACCAGTCTTGCTCCAAACAATGGCGGAAATCGACGGCAAATCGGAGAAATAGTGCTCGATGAACAGTAAGGGTTTCGAGGGTATTGGGGAAGGAGATAGGAAATGTCGGGTTTCAAAAATACTCTAAGTTTTGATCAGCACTTGTATATAAATCCTCGAATCCAGCTTCTGTTTTAACAACTCAGATCTCATCTTGCACTACAGCAGGAATCCTCACTTCTGAATCCAGCGCTCACTCACAGCTGGCTCAGCTGTCACGAATCAGACTTCGCTACATTCCTTTGATCACACTCGATTCTAGGCATAGAGTTTTGAGTTGATTTCTTGCTTTTCTCTGTGACTTGCTTGATTTTATATCCGTCTCTGTGATTACCTGCTGTTAGTCTTACCTTCATATTTGATTAGATGCCACCGAGGAGAGATAGAGGTAGGACTGCTAGACGTACCGCTGAGGATTCTAGGGCCTCATAGAGCGACGAGGATGTTCAGCAGGAGGTACCTTTGCGCCGTAGAGAGAGACAGGCAGAGGTGGAGGATGTGATGAGACAGATAGGTGATATGGAGCTAGTTTTGGCTAGGTTCCAGAGAATAAATCCCCCTACGTTCACTGGCGCCGAGGGTGGTCTTTCGGCTGAAGGCTGGTTGAGCACAGGTGGAGGATGTGATGAGACAGATAGGTGATATGGAGCTAGTTTTGGCTAGGTTCCAGAGAATAAATCCCCCTACGTTCACTGGCGCCGAGGGTGGTCTTTCGGCTGAAGGCTGGTTGAGCACATGGAGGACTTGTTCGACACTTTGGAGTACACCGCAAAATGGAGATTGAAGTTGGACGTTTTGCAGTTGAGGGAGCATGCTCAACGTTGGTGGAAGGGTACTTCCAGAGTGATGAGAGAGACCGGAGTCTGGTTTCTTGGGAGAGCTTCTGTGCCGCGTTTCGGCAGGAGTATACCCCAGAGTCGTACTTCAATAACCGAGAGAGGGAGTTCAACAACCTGAAGCAAGGCAATTTGAAGGTTGCTGAGTATGCCAGACAGTTTTCTTCCCTACTGGCGTATGTTCCCCACATTTCTAGACAGGAGCGAATGAAGAGGAACAAGTTTATTAAAGGATTGAGATCAGAGTTGTTTCAGTTGGTGTTGGCTGGAGCCCCGTCGACATATGCTGAGGCTGTGAATCGAGCAGTTGATATTGAGGAGAGTTTGTTGGATGCGTCGATGCAGGTTCTGATGACATTTGGACGAGGCTACCTTCCTGCTCCTGAAGGTACGCATTCTTCCCGGTCTCCTCAGACTTTGCAAGGGAGCAGGCTGATGAGATACCTAGTGGAGTTATTGCAGGTACATGCTCTATCTTTGATTTTCCTGCGAGAGTTTTATTTGATACAGGAGCATCACACTCCTTTGTTTCTGCATGGTTTGTGCACGAGTGTGGGTTGAGTGTTACCCCACTGTGTGATGTTGTATCTGGGTCTACTCCTACTGGTGTGTGGTTGTTGTCCCATGAGATTGTGGTGGATTGTGTGATTCGGTTTGATCAGAATGTGATAGTGGCGAATTTGATCTCTCTGGAGATGAGGGATTTTGATTGTATCTTGGGAATGGATGTGTTGTCCAGCTATAAGGCTACTATTGATTGTTTCCATGGCGTGGTGAGATTTCGCACCGAGTCGGGAGAGAAGTGTGATTTCTACGATGCTGATTCACGCTCGAGGATTCCACTGGTGTCCGCCATGAAAATGTTTAGTCTGCTATCGTTGGGTAACGCTGGATTCATGATCTATGTGATCGATGTTTCCAGAGATTCGCATTTGGAGTTGAGCGATATCCCGATTGTCAGAGAGTTTCCAGACGAGATTCCTGGATTCCCTCCGAGGAGAGAGATTGATTTCAGTTTAGAGTTGGTGCCAGGGACAGCCCCGATTTCTAGAGCTCCGTATCGGTTGGCTCCAGCTGAGTTCAAAGAACTCAAGGAGCAGTTGAGAGATCTTCTTGAGAAAGGCTTCATCAGACTGAGTATGTCGCCTTGGGGAGCTCCGATTTTGTTTGTGAAGAAGAAAGATGGGTCTATGAGGATGTGTGTTGATTTTCGGCAGTTGAATAAAGCAACGATCAAGAATAAGTATCCGTTGCCTAGGATTGATGATTTGTTTGATCAGTTGCAAGGATCAGCCGTATACTCGAAGATTGACTTGCGCTATGGCTATCACCAGTTGCGAATTAGAGACGCTGATGTGGTGAAGACAGCTTTTCGGACAAGATATGGGCATTATGAGTTTCTTGTGATGCCGTTTGGGTTGACGAATGCCCCAGCTGTTTTCATGGATCTGATGAATCGCGTGTTTAGTGAGCATATCGATCAATTTGTGATTGTCTTCATAGATGACATCCTGGTGTGTTCGAGGAGTTTTAGAGAGCATAAGGAGCACCTGAGATTGGTATTGCAGAAGTTGCAAGACTCGCAGTTGTATGCTAAGTTCAGCAAGTGCGAATTTTGGCTCGATAGAGTGATCTTCTTGGGTCATGTGATTTCTGCGCAAGGTATTTCTGTGGATTCTAGTAAGATCGAAGCAGTTCTTAATTGGGAGCGACCTAGGAATGTTTCTGAGATTCGTAGTTTCCTAGGATTGGCTAGCTATTATAGGCGTTTCATTGAGAAGTTCTCTTCGATAGCCAAGCCGATGATGCATTTTACTCAGAAGGATAGGAAGTTTGTTTGGACTGATGAGTGCGAGTCGAGTTTTCAGACACTTAAGGAGAAGTTGACTACTGCTCATGTGTTGGCTTTACCATCTGGATCTGGAGGTTTCGTTGTTTTCTCCGATGCTTCTCTGAGTGGTTTGGGATGTGTTTTGATGCAGAACGGGTACGTGATTGCGTATGCATCTCGACAGTTGAAGCCCCCATGAGACGAGGTACCCTGTTCATGATTTTGAATTGGCAGTGATAGTGTTTGACTTGAAGATTTGGCGTCACTACCTGTATGGTGAGGAATTTGTGGTGTACACCGACCACAAGAGTTTGAAGTACATCTTCACCCAGTCAGATTTAAATATGAGACAGCATCGTTGGATGGAGTTGCTCAAGGATTTCGATTGTGAGATTCAGTATCAGCATGGGCGGATAAATATGGTAGCCGATGCTTTGAGTAGGAAAGCCCAGCCTGTGATGCTAACATATTTGAGTATCTCGAGAGTCCACGAGCAGTTGGGTACTTCTGGTTGGTGATGAACAACAGAGAGGCACAGAGGACTGACCCTTATGTCCATGAATTGAAGATTAAGGCTCGAAATGGTCAATCTGATGATTTTACTGTTGCTTCTGATGGGTGTTTGAGATTCTAAGGGAGATTGGTGGTTCCAAACCTGATTGATTTGAAGGAGACTATAATGAATGAAGCGCGTCGTAGTCGGTACAGTGTGAATCCGGGCGAGAGAAAGATGTATCATGCCCTGAAGTCTCATTATTGGTGGGAAGGCATGAAGAGCGACATCTCTGGTTTTGTTGCTAGATGTTTGAACTGTCAGCAGGTCAAGGCCAAAAGGATGAGACCTGGTGGATTGTTGCAGAGTTTAGAAGTGCCTCGGTGGAACCGTGAGCACATCGCCATGGACTTTGTGACTCATTTACCTCGATCAAGTAGGGGATGCGATGCGATTTGGGTGGTGATTGATAAACTTTCGAAGTCAGCCCATTTCATTCCCTATGATGTGAGGTGTTCGATGAAGAAAATGGTGAGACTATACATCGACCAAGTGATTAGATTGCATGGAGTGCCTGTTTCGATAGTATCTGACAGAAATCCAAGATTCACCTCTAGATTTTGGAATAGTTTGCAAGCGGCTATGGGTTCAAGATTGGCGATGAATACAGCTTATCACCCTCAGACAGATGGCCAATCTGAGAGAACCATTCATACTTTAGAAGATATGCTGCGAGCAATTGTGATGGATTTCTATGGTGGCTGGCAGGATTAGTTATCCTTAGTTGAGTTTTCTTATAACAACAACTACCAAGTGACTATCGGGATGGCTCCATTTGAAGCGTTGTATGGTCGCAAGTGTAGATCTCCTATCTGTTTGGAAGAAGTTGGTAAGAAAAAACTTTCAACCCCCGAGTTTGTGCAACATATGAGAGATCAGGTTTCGTTAATTCGAATCAGAATGAAGGCTGCCCAAGATCTCTTCATTAGCTATGATAACAGAAGACGTCGACCTCGAGAATTTGAAGTTGGCGATCGAGTGTTCCTAAATATTTCTCCTTTCAAGAGCGTGATGATGTTTAGATTCAAGGGCAAATTATCTCCTAGATTCATTGGTCCATTTGAAATTGTTGAGAGGATTGGACAGTTGGGTTATAGATTTCAGCTGCCTGAAGACTTAGCAGCGATACATGATGTCTTTCAGGCGTCAATGTTGAGAAAATATGAGCCAGATCCGTCCCATGTGTTGAGGACTGATGAAGTTGTGCTAGATTCTTCCTTGAACTATGTTGAATATCCAGTTCAGATTCTGGATAGGAAGGAGAAGCAGTTGAGGAATAAGATTATTCCGTTGGTGATGGTTCAATAGAGTAAGCATGGCAGGAGGAAGCCACTTGGGAAGTAGAGGATAAAATGAGACAGGAATGGCCTCATCTGTTTGAGCTTTGACAGTGGAGTTGTGTTGGTGAGTTTTAGTGTTTCGTTGATTCTTCCCTATGTTTGCCTTTGGTTCGAGGACGAAATCTCTTAAGGTGGGGAGAATGTGAGGATTGAGATTCGAAAATTTGTGATTAATTGGGAGTTATGGATTTTTGAATTTAAGATTTTGGCATAGAACTATTCAGTGTTGAGTTGCTGGTTTCTGTCGGGAGAAATCTGTGCTGAATTTAGAGTTGATTCGTTGACTCTTTCGATAAGAGATGTGATTCTAGTAGTATTTCAGACTTGAAGATCATCGCTAAAAGAAGATGGGCCATCAGCGTCTTTGCGCGGGAATTAGTGAGCAGTCAGATGTGGATACTCAGTTGTGGCGTGATTCAGATGTCAACGTTAGTCAAAGGTAATGCGTAGCTAGCGAGCGCGGATGCGAGAAGATGCCACGTGTTGGTCAACACATCTGAGTTGACTGTGTTGTTAGCGCGGTTCAGATGTTGCTAGCGAGACAGATCTGTTTCAGATGTTGAAGCTCTTCTACGTCGTTTTGATTAGTTAGCGCGACGTCGTTTGCTGTTATGCGTTAGTGGAGCGTAGCGAAGTCTGATTTGTGACTGCTGAGCCAGCTGTGAGCGAGCGATGGATTCAGGTGTGAGGATTTCTGCTGTAGTGCAAGATGGGACCTGACATGATAAGAGCAGAAGCTGGATTCGAGGATTTAAATACAAGTGTTGATCAACACTTAGCGTATTTTCGAACCCGATATTTCTTATCTCCTTCAGTGATACCCTCGAAACCCTTACTGTTCACCGAGCACTATTTCTCCGATTTATCATCGATTTCCGTAGGAGGAGCACGAGGAATTTCAGTGTTCGTGAATTTCTGAGTCAGCTGACCCCAGAGTTCTTTAGCTCATTTGAGCTTCTGGATTGAGCTCCCAGACAGTTCCTGCTGTGTTTGTCGAGACCAACGAGGAAGCAGATTTGAGCAGGCTGAGGTTGCCATGCCCTGGTGAGATCTGTTGAGGTAGAATCTGAGCATTGAGGTACGAATTGAGCTTCTGATTATAGCTTTGGCATAAGAGTGTAGTGTTTTGAAGCATGAATGATGCTATGTGGAATCTGTTTTATGAGTATTGTGCTTTACGTGAACAGATGTAGCTCATACCTGAATTTATATGTTCTATTTACGTGAATTATGCATGTTGAAAGCAGATTTGAATTTCTTGGCATATATGCATACATATTGAGCCTATTGATTGATTGAGAACCCGAGGAAGAGCCATGTTGTGATCGGCAAATAGATGTGTCGTGCCTGAAAGGTCCAACGGTATCATCGGAGTGGTGACCGACTGATTTGTCGTGTCTGTATACCACCGAGCTGTGATGGTTAATTCAGTGGCCAGCCCTGAAGATCACGAACCGATGATTTCCACCGGCTGATTGGTTGTGCGTGGTGTAGAGGCTCACCTTTGAATTGCCAGCTTGACTCGTTGGCCTAGATGACCGATTTTTTTGACAGCCCTCATGCATTCATGTCTTGATATACTGCATGTTTATGAGTTGTTGTCTTAGTGCTCTTCGTACTGAGGTTTGACCTCGTATTTCTTTTCCTATTTTTGTATTTTTTTGGGTCTGTGTTGCCCATTGCAGGAGCTGCAGGTAATCTAGCTGGACAGAGTGGAGCTTTAGCTAGTAGATCCCCGTTTGAATGAATACCAGTTTATTTTACTACGTATTGAACCAGGGGATTCCCTGAGTTCTTATGTATTTTTGGGGATATGTATTTGAGATTATTGAGTTGCCTGTTTGCATTTGGATTTGAGTTAAATCCTATTTTGATTATGTATTATTTTGAATGAACGTTTTTACTGTTCAGGCCCAAACATTTGAAAATTTTTAAGCCCTGTGTTTATGCTTCCACGATTATGTGCTTAATTGTGTTTTAATCCTTGATTGATTAGCACGAGGCCTGAGAGTAAGGGGCCAAATTGACAGTAGATTTGGCAATTCTCACCTGGGAAGAATTTAAGCGGGTGTTTATGATCAGTACTTCACAGTAGATGTGAGGGAGGAGCTGCAGAATGAGTTGTTAACTCTGAAGCAAGAAGGTATGCCAGTGCGGGATTATATCCGCAAATTTGAGAGGGGATGCTATTTTGTTCCTCTGATAGGAACCAATGAAGAAGTGAAGCTTCGAAATTTTATAAATGGGTTGAATCCGATGATAAAACATGATGTTAGGCTTGCGGAACCAACTGACTGTAGAACAGCTGTAAATAAAGCACTACGGGCTGAACAAGATTGGAAAGTAATTGAGGAAGATCGACAATTGAAACGTCAGCCTTTCAGAATAAGAATCGTAGGCAGTTCAAAAAGCGAAACACCAACCAGCAAGGGTCTCAAGGAAAAGGACCCATAGTAGCTCAACCTATCACCTCACTTCCGAAAGTTGGGACCGGGCCAGTGTGACCAACTTGCAAGAGGAATCATTTGGGCCAGTGTCGCTTTGGTCAAGATGGGTGTTATAAGTGTGGCAAGCCAGGTAACATAGCTAAGAATTTCCCTCAAGGCAAACAGCTCATCACCAGTAGAGCATACGTGATGACATCAGAACAAGCTCAGCAAATTCGACAGTGGTTGTTAAGATAAAATTTATAAGTTTTGATGATAACGAAAACAAGACTAAGAACTGAAATTAAGACTAAGAACTGAAATTAAGACTAAGATCTGAATGTTAAGTGTTCGCAGAAGAGAAGGAAATATTACAGATCTGGACTGATAGTATTCGGGAAGCTCATTTATCATATTTCAGCAAACAGGATAAGTTTATCAGATCAGAGAATAGCGGAGAGTATTTCAGATCTCAGTTATCAGGATATGTATTCAGATCCAAGAGATTTGGGAATAGTATTTTTCATATTCAGATCAGAACTGAGCAAACCAGATGAGAGCAACCCAGATTCGATTGTATCAGCTTCAGAGTATATGAAATTTGGGTATTCGGGTTATTTGAGGGTCAAGGATTCCTGTATCGGGTTAAGAACTTCAGATCAGAGGGTATCAGAATTGATTCAAAGGCTACGGTTGTGAGACCTATGTTTTCACAATCAGATGTTGGTCGGGTTTGGACCAGCTGTTGGTCGATGTGCTTGGCGTAGACATCGATTTTTGCCTAAGTGTTGGAATCAGCAGCAGTAGTAGTGGGATCAGCCGTTGAGTGATCGCGTCAGCTGTTGGTATGTTAGTTGCGATGATCAACAGAGAGCGCTAAGGAACTCTAAAGAGACGACGTTTTGTGAGCAAGAACCAGCTGTTGGTTTCGCTAGCGTGTTTATTAGCGTGTATCGAAACTATGTCGTTTAGATAAGTTGGAAAGACAGCGTTTTGAGTGGAGAGCTTTGTATCAGCTGTTGGTTGTGATAGACATCAACTGTTGAGAGATTTGGTTCGTTGTTTGATTCAGCTGTTGGTTGTTGATCAGCTGTTGGTAGTAAGGTGACGTGTTCCTCTGCGACGTCTCTTGGTTAAGTTGGTGCGATGCCGTTTAGTCTTAGCATTGTTTGAAATATTCGACTGCTGGTTGATATAATAGCGAAAGGCAAAAGCTGATGCGAGATTTCAGCTGCTGGTTGGGCATAGTAGTTGTGACAACTGATTTTTTCGGTGGATCTGTTCCTGTTTTTATCTGCTGTTTGAGTAGTGTATTTAAGAGAAGACTTGGTCTTCGATTGTTTAACAGATCCCATACTTAGAAATATTTCCCGATAGCAAATCTTGTCGCGAACCCTAGTTACTGTTTACAGTAACCATATCTGTCCTAATTTCCGGTGGTAGACAACTCCGACGAGAGTGAGAGTGTGTAGGACCGAGCGCTTGCCGCTTTACCAAAAGCTATAGCTGGTGGTAACGGTGCAACTCCAATCTTTTAAACCGTATAGCAACTCAAGCGCCACGGTTCGATCGCTCTACCTAGCAGGAGCAATTATTGCACTCCAACAATCCCCCTCCCAATAATTGCACTCCTTGCAACCAATGGGAATCGAACCCGTGACCTTGGCTCTGATACCACTTGATGGTCCCAGAAATAGGATCACTAAGTAAATAGGAGTTCAGAAGGGGGGGGTTGAATGAACTCCTTCGATTTTCGAAAATTCTTTTAAAATGTTTTGCAAGCTTTTTGTTTAACTTAAGTCCGAGTTACCAGACTTAAGAATATCTCAGTTATATTCAAATTTCTCGGCCAACAATATATGTGCGGAAAATGACCGATAGATTTGTGAACAGTAAATAAACACAAGTAATAAAATAGTGCGTAATGTAAAAGATAGAGATCAGAGTTTGTTTCTGGAAGTTCGGACTTCAATGTCCTACGTCTCCCCTTCTTCCTCCTCGGAAGGTATCACTAGAAGACTTTGATGAGAGTAGCCTTTCTACAAACACCCAATCCCGTAACCCGCAGCTACGAGAACTTTCGCAGCTTGTTATTAGCTTATCCCATATGTCTTTAGCAGTCGTGCAGTTCTTGACTTTGCTAAACATGTTCTTATCTTTGTCCAGCGTCTTGAATAAGATGTCCTTGGCCACGTTATCGAGGTTTGCCTTTTTCTTATCTTCATTTGTGTACTCCTGTCTTGTTTTCGGAACAAACTGAGGCTCGCCACTTGTTACGGCCACAGCAAGATTAGCCTTCATGATTTTCAACGGTCCTTCTGTGATGACATACCACATGTCATCATCCATGGCCGCCAGATGTGCTTGCATCCTAATCTTCCAGTCGTCGTACTCTTCCCTCGAGAACAAAGGAATTTTGTTGTGTGAGATAGACATGTTCATAAGTATAAAGAAGCACGAAACAAAAACTGTTCAATAACTGAGATTGCCTGCTCTGATACCAATTGTAGGACCGAGCGCTTGCCGCTTTACCAAAAGCTATAGCTGGTGGTAACGGTGCAACTCCAATCTTTTAAACCGTATAGCAACTCAAGCGCCACGGTTCGATCGCTCTACCTAGCAGGAGCAATTATTGCACTCCAACAGAGTGGTAGCATTGGACTCCTCTCGCTAAGCCGCTTCGTTCTATACCTCTTTAGAAAGCTTTGGAGGAGCTGGAAGAGGATCGCAGGATCTCTAAGACACCTCCCTTGTGTAGTTTGCTAGCATAAGCGTTCCTTGCCGTGCCAGTAGTTTTGTTGGGGTAAGTAAAGATGCTACCTTTAAGCTTTGTTAGAGCTTTCCGTTGAGTTAGGAAGGTAGATAAGAGCTGGTGGAGTTGTAGCCCCCAGCTGTTGTGGTTTTACGTTTCATCTTTTAAGTAGTGGCTTGTGTTGATATAGCAGGTGACAGATCTGTGTTGCTCGGACTTTATTGTAGCAGCTGTGTGTGGTAATTATAGCTCAGAAGATGGTGAGGCACGGATGTTGAGCTTGTATTATTGCTGGAATTGGCATGGATATTATGTTTGATTGTTGTGTGTGCATTGCTTGTTGTTTTATATGCTGTTCAGCTGTTGCATTGCATACGCATGATCATTTCCATTTCAGCTGTTGTAGCTGTGCTTTGTTGTTGCTCTGTTTTCTTACCAGGATGCGAGGGCGAGCGGCAATACCGCACTCTCGTCTCCCTGCTGGTCTGTTAGCCCTCATGCACCGAGTGGTTAACTACCACAGTTTATGGGTTGGGCAACAGCAGGTTGAGTTATTGATGCATCTGGTATTCATGTGTGGTGTAAAGATGAGCGGGTAATTCCCGTGTGCTTGTACACACACCAGTGGCCACCATTCTTCGCAGAATCTGTTGTCATCTGTTGAATTCATTGGCTCCCTTCCTTGGTTGTAGCCTTCGGCTGTTGCATTGTCCCTCATGCATAGCATTAGCATTATATCTTTTGATATTCATTGCTGTTTTATAGTTGCTCTCTGTACTGGGGTTTAACCCCGAGGTCCGTCTGGGGCTGTTTTGTTTGTTTGCCTCTCAGTTGTTCAGGTTTTCCAGGATTTGCAGCTGGTCGAGGTTATGATCCAGCTGGTGGTGCCCAGGAGGTGGTTAGAGTGTCCCAGTTATATATATAGTATTAGTATGCACTGGTATCACTTCGTGTGATGCTTAGTCTTATATAGTTGGTAGACCTTTTGTACTTGTGTTGTATTCAGCCGTTGAGCATTTGTTGTATTTGAAAAAATTTTGGTGTTGTGGATTTATAAATTGGGATTATTTTGAGTATCTTGTATTTTAAATTATGTTATCGTTCAGTCAGGCCAAAAGCAAAAATTTTAACCACTTTTTAGTAGCTTCCGTTTGTGTTTGCGTGGTTTACTCTGATGTGAGCACGAGGCCTGACATTTTTGGTATCAGAGCTTAAGCTAGGATAAGCTCAATTTCTTGGATCACACTTGAGTCTTGGCACAGTGTCGTGTGTTGCTTGTGATTGACCATGTGATTTATGTGTTGCATATTGTTTGTGTGATATGTGATTTCTATGCTGTTTCTGTCCTGTGTTTTCTTATCCTGTTTACTGCATTCGTAGAGATGCCGCCTAGACGTAGGGGTTGAGGTAGAGAGCAGTTTTAGGACGATTCTGGAGATCAGAACGAGGATCAACATAGTTTCCCTTCCCCTGGTCGTGGTAGACGTGAAGAGGATGAAGTTGACAACTTAGCAACCCGTGTGGAAAGCATGGAGATTGTGATGGCTAGGTTCCAAAGGATGAGTCCTCAGATTTTCAACGGTGACGAGTATAGCGAGGATGCGGATTCATGGTTGCAGCATCACTGGTTTGTTTGATCGTGTTCAGTATGATGATGTTCTTCGGTTGAGTTTGGCGACCTTTCAGTTGAGGAAGAGTGCGGAGCGTTGGTGGAGTGGCGCTTCAAGGACGCTAGAGGACACAAGTGTGGAGATTACTTGGGATAGTTTTTGCGTTGCCTTTTGGCAGGAGTACGTCCCGGAGTCGTACGTGAATTCTTGTGAGCGAGAGTTCGATCATTTGGAGCAAGGTACGATGTCAGTGCGTGAGTATGCCCGTAGGTTTTCTTCTCTGTTGGCGTATGTCCCGCATGTTGCTGGCCGAGAGAGGGCCAAGAGGACTAAGTTTGTTGAGGGTTTGAACGAAGAGTTGTATACTTTGGTTTTGTCGAGAAAACCAAAGAGCTATACAGAGGCTATGGATAGCGCTGTTGATATCGAGGAAGGTCTGCGGAACCGGAGGTCGCGTGCTAGGCCTCAGGGTGCTCAGGGTGGTCGTCCATCTGTTCAGGGAGCGCAGTCTTCCCAATCTTCCCAGTCTGCCCATCAACTCCCGCAGCAGCAGCAGCAGCAGTTGGCTCAGCAGTCTGGCCGTCAGATGTTCAGACCTCGTGTCCATCAGTTTAAGAAGAAGTCTGGTTCTGGTTCTTCTGATTCTGGCAGCTCTAGTAGCAGTGGTTCTAGGGCAGAGTTTTGTGGCTTCTGTGGAGGCAAGCATTCGTTGACTCAGTGCGTTGGTGTGCAGGGCTCTTGTAATATCTGTGGTCAGTATGGGAATTTCACGAGGGTGTGTCCGTCGGCCGGATCGCAGCAAGCCGCAACCCCACCTCAAGGTCGAGGAGGATCGTCTAGGGGTCGTTCCCCTCAGTTCCCGCAGCCTAGGGTTGGAGAGACGTAGTTTAGGCCGTTTCAGTTGCCTGGCTCATCGCGTTTCGGACAGTCGTCTCAGCAGCATTTCTCTGGACCCCAACATGCTCAAGTGAATGCCATTACGAGGGAGCAAGCGGAGGGCGCGCCGAGCGGAGTGATTTCAGGTAACTGTTCTGTCTTTGATTTTCCTGCACGAGTGTTGTTTGACACTGGTGCATCGCATTCATTTATTGCTGATTCTTTTTTGATCGAGCATGGTCTGCATACCTTTCTTTGCGCGATGTGGTGTCTGTTTATACTCCTGGCGGTGCTATCCTGTTTTCCCAAGACGCATTCATTTATTGCTGATTCTTTTTTGATCGAGCATGGTCTGCATACCTTTCTTTGCGCGATGTGGTGTCTGTTTATACTCCTGGCGGTGCTATCCTGTTTTCCCAAGAAGTTTTGTTGGATGGCATTCTGAGGTTTTGCGAGCATGTGCTAGTGGCGAATTTGTTTCGTTTGATGTTGTGGGATTTCGACTGCATAGTGGGAATGAACGTGTTGTCCAGTTATAGGGCCTCCGTGGATTGTTTCCATGGGATCATGCGTTTTAGGCCTCAGTCCGGTGAGAAATGGAATTTCTACGGTGCTGATTCTCAGTCGAAAATTCCGCTAGTCTCAGCGATGGAGATGTTCAGCTTGTTGTCGGTGGAGAACGTGGGTTTTATGATCTACGCGTTGGATGCATCTTCTTCTTCGCATGTGCAGCTCAGCGACGTTCCAGTGGTGCGTCATTTTTCTGATGTGTTTCCGGAGGAGATTCCTAGGTTTTCCTCCGAGGAGGGAGATTGACTTTAGCATTGAGTTGGTTCCTGGCACAACTCCGATTTCACGTGCACCATATCGGTTAGCGCCTGCTGAATTGAGAGAGCTCAAGGTACAACTGTATGACTTGCTGGAGAAAGGTTTTATCAAACCTAGCATGTCGCCGTGGGGAGCGACTATTTTGTTTGTCAAGAATAAGGATGGCACAATGAGAATGTGCATGGAATTCCGTCAGCTGAACAAAGTTACCGTGAAGAATAAGTACCCGTTGCCGAGGATCGACGACTTGTTTGACCAGTTGCAAGGCTCTGCTGTATATTCAAAAATCTATCTACGTTCAGGGTACCATCAGTTGAGAGTTAGAGATCAAGATGTCTTGAAGACTACTTTTCGTACTAGGTACGGGCATTTTGAGTTTCTGGTAATGCCTTTCGGGTTGACCAATGCTCCTGCAGTCTTCATGGATTTGATGAACCGAGTATTCTGTGAGTTTATAGATCAGTTTGTAATAGTATTCATCGACGATATCTTGGTGTATTCGAAGACTCCTTTGGAGCATAAGGAGCATTTGAGAGTTGTCCTTCAGACATTGAGAGACTCGCAGCTGTATGTCAAGTTTTGTAAGTGCGAGTTCTGGCTGGATCGCGTCGTGTTTTTGGGTCATGTAATTTCAGCGGATGGCATTTCTGTGGATCCCAGTAAGGTTGATGCTGTTTTGAACTGGGAGCGACCAAGGAATGTGTCTGAGGTTCGTAGTTTCTTGGGTCTGGATGGCTATTACCGTCGTTTTATAGAGCGTTTCTCTAGTATAGCTAGGCCGATGACTCCGTTGACTCAGAAGGACAAGCGGTTCGTATGGACTGAGCAATGCGAGAATGCTTTTCAATTGCTCAAGGAGAAGTTGACTATTGCGCCTGAGTTGGCTTTGCCGTCTGGTTCAGGTGGCTTTGTTGTGTGTTCTGATACTTCGCTCAATGGATTGGGCTGTGTGTTGATGCAACATGGACGAGTCATTGCGTATTCTTCACGGCAGTTGAAACCGCACGAGACTCGTTATCCAGTTCATGATTTGGAGCTAGCAGCTGTAGTCTTTGCATTGAAGATTTGGCGCCACTATCTGTATGGCGAGCAGTTTGTGGGTATTCGGACCACAAGAGTTTGCAGTATTTGTTTTCGCAGCCTGACTTGAATATGAGACAGCGTAGGTGGATGGAACTGTTGAGGGATTTTGGTTGTGAGATCAAGTACCAGCCTGGGAAAGTTAATGTAGTGGCGTATGCGTTGAGCAGAAAGGCTCAAGGAGATATGCTTGCGTCGTTGTATGTTTCTAAAGACCGTGAGCATCATAGCACTACGGGTTGGAGGTTTTACCCGGATGAGGATTATGTGGTGGTTTCTTCTTTCCAAGTTGATCCACAGATCATTTCGAGCATTAGAGCGGCTCAAAGGACAAATCCTTCCATCCACGAGATGAAGTTGAAGGTCAGGGCTGGTCAACTTGAGGACTATTCTGTTTCATCTGATGGTAGTTTGCGTTTCCGGGGTAGGTTGGTTGTGCCCAATCTGATAGATATTCGGGAGGAGATCCTTAGAGAAGCGCATTGCAGTAGACACAGTGTTCATCCTGGTGCACGGAAGATGTACCATGCGTTGAAGCCGCACTTTTGGTGGGCTGGTTTGAAGAGTGACGTTGCTGGTTTTGTTGCTCGTTGCTTGAACTGTCAGCAGGTTCAGGTTGAAAGGATGAGACCTGGTGGTCTGTTCCAGAGTTTGGAAGTGCCCCAATGGAATTGGGAGCACATAGCGATGGATTTTGTGACTCATTTACCTCGTTCCAGTAGAGGTTACGATGCGATTTGGGTTGTAATAGACAGATTGTTGAAGTCTGTGTACTTCATTCCCTATGGTATGACGTTTTCGTTGAAGAAATGGGCAAAACTGTACGTTGATTTTGTGGTTAGATTGTACGGTGTACCTGTTTCGATCGTTTCAGACCGAGATCCAATGTTTACTTCCAGGTTTTGGAAGAGTTTGCAAGCAGCTTTGATACCAGATTGGCTATGAGTACAGCGTATCACCCCCAGATAGATGGCCAATCTAAGAGAACTATCCAGACGTTGGAGGATATGTTAAGAGCTGTTTTAATGGATTTTGGTGGTAGCTGGCAAGACGCGTTGTCTTTAGTTGATTTTTCTTACAATAACAGCTACCAAGTTACGATTGGTATGGCAACGTTTGAGGCTTTGTATGGCAGAAAGTGCAGATCGCCAGTATGTTGGGAAGAAGTGGGGGAGAAGCAGCTGTCTTCCCCAGAGTTTGTGCAGAAGATGAAGGATCATGTGGATCTGATTCGACAGCGGATGAAAGCTTCCCAGGATCTCCAATCCAGTTATGCAAATAGGAGGCGTCGACCTCTAGAGTTTCAGGTTGGTGATTTCGTTTTCCTTAAAGTTTCTCCGTTTCGCAGTGTTATGCGCTTTGGACACAAGTGAAAGTTAGCCCCTCGTTATGTTGGTCCGTATGAAATTGTTGAGAGGATTGGCCCTTTAGCGTATTGACTGTTGTTGCCACCAGATTTATCTTCTCTACATGATGTCTTTCATGTTTCCATGTTGAGGAAGTACGAGCCAGATACGTCTCATGTGTTGAGAACTGACGAGGTTGAGCTAGATCAGACGTTGAGTCACGTTGAGTATCCCTTGCGGATCCTAGATAGAAAAGAGAAACAGTTGAGGAATAAAACCATCATGTTTCCATGTTGAGGAAGTACGAGCCAGATACGTCTCATGTAGTTGAGAACTGACGAGGTTGAGCTAGATCAGACGTTGAGTCACGTTGAGTATCCCTTGCGGATCCTAGATAGAAAAGAGAAACAGTTGAGGAATAAAACCATTCCCATGGTGATGGTTCAATGGAGCAAACATGGTAGGGAAGCTACTTGGCAGATGTAAGAGAAGATGCAACGTGAGTGGCCGCATCTGTTTACGTGAGTGTTGCATCAGATTTCAGTAATTGTTTGCTCAGTTATCTTGAACTCTTGGGTCCAATTGATTTGTTCCTGGACTTCTTTATTTCGAGGACGAAATCATGTTTTAGTGGGGGAGAGATGTGAGACCTGTGTTTTCACAATCAGATGTTGGTCTGGTTTGGACCAGCGGTTTGTCGATGTGCTTGGCGTAGACATCAATTTTTGCCTAAGTGTTGGAATCAGCAGCAGTAGTAGTGGGATTAGCCGTTGAGTGATCGCGTCAGCTGTTGGTATGTTAGTTACGATGATCAGCAGAGAGCGCTAAAGAACTCTAAAGCGACGACGTTTTGTGAGCAGGAACCAGCTGTTGGTTTCGCTAGCGTGTTTATTAGCGTGTATCAAAACTACGTCGTTTAGATAAGTTGGAACGCCAGCGTTTTGAGTGGAGCGCTTTGTATCAGCTGTTGGTTGTGATAGACATTAGCTGTTGAGAGATTTGGTGCGTTTTTTGATTCAGCTGTTGGTTGTTGATCAGCTGTTGTTAGCAAGGTGACGTGTTCCTATGCGACGTCGTTTGGTTAAGTTGGTGGTACACAGTCTTAGCGTTGTTTGAAAGATTCGACTGCTGGTTGATATATAATAGCGAAAGGCAAAAGCTGATGCGAGATTTCAGCTGCTGGTTGGGAATATTAGTTGTGACAACTGATTTTGTCGGTGGATCTGTTCCTATTTTTATCTGCTGTTTGAGTAGTGTATTTAAGAGAAGACTTGGTCTTCGATTGTTTAATAGATCCCATACTTAGAAATATTTCCCGATAGCAAATCTTGTCGCGAACCCTAGTTACTGTTCACAGTAACCTTATCCGTCCTAATTTCCGGTGGTAGACAACTCCGACGAGAGTGAGAGTGGTAGCGTTGGACTCCTCTCGCTAAGGCGCTTCGTTCTATACCTCTTTAGAAAGCTTTCGAGGAGCTGGAAGAGGATCACAGGATCGTTAAGACACCTCCCTTGTGTAGTTTGCTAGCATAAGCGTTCCCTGCCGTGCCACTAGTTTCGTTGGGGTAAGTAAAGATGCTACCTTTAAGCTTTGTTAGAGCTTTCCGTTGAGTTATAAAGGTAGATAAGAGCTGGTGGAGTTGTAGCTCCCAGCTGTTGTTGTTTTACGTTTCGGCTTTTGAGCAGTGTCTTGTGTTGATATAGCAGGTGACAGATCTGTGTTGCTTGGACTTGATTGTAGCAGTTGTGTGTGGTAATTATAGCTCAGAAGCTGGTGAGGTACGGATGTTGAGCTTGTATTACGGCTGGAATTGGCATGGATATTATGTTAGATTGCTGAGTGTGCATTGCTTGTTGTTTTATATGCTGTTCCGCTGTTGCATTGCATACGCATGATCATTTCCATTTCAGTTGTTGTAGTCGTGCTTTGTTGTTGCTCTGTTTTCTTACTAGGATGCGAGGGCGAGTGGCAATACCGCACTCTCGTCTCCCTGCTGGTCTGTTAGCCCTCATGCACCGAGTGGTTAACTACCACAGTTTATGGGTTGGGCAACAGCAGGTTGAGTTATTGATGCATCTGGTATTCATGTGTGGTGTAAATATGAGCGGGTAATTCCCGTGTGCTTGTACACACACCAGTGGCCACCATTCTTCGCAGAATCTGTTGTCAGCTGTTGAATTCATTGGCTCCCTTCCTTGGTTGTAGCCTTCGGCTGTTGCATTGTCCCTCATGCATAGCATTAGCATTATATCTTTTGATATTCATTGCTGTTTTATAGTTGCTCTATGTACTGGGGATTAACCCCAAGGTCCGTCTGGGGCTGTTGTGTTTGTTTGCCTCTCAGTTGTTCAGGTTTTCCAGGATTTGCAGCTGGTCGAGGTTATGATCCAGCTGGTGGTGCCCAGGAGGTGGTTAGAGTGTCCCAGTTATATATATAGTATTAGTATGCACTGGTATCACTTCGTGTGATGCTTAGTCATATATAGTTGGTAGACCTTTTGTACTTGTGTTGTATTCAGCCGCTGAGCATTTGTTGTATTTGAATATTTGTGCTGTTGTGGATTTATAAATTGGGATTATTTTGAGTATCTTGTATTTTAAATTATGTTATCTTTCAGTCAGGCCAAAAGCAAAAATTTTAACCACTTTTTAGTAGCTTCCGTTTGTGTTTACGTGGTTTACTCTGATGTGAGCATGAGGCCTGACAACGGTAACAGATCCAGTAATATTTGTTCTAAAGGTATATTTCCGATGCAAGCTTATCAGATGAGAACGGACTCAGTTTTGAGAAGAATCTATTCAGAGTATTTTTCAGTAATTATTTGTTAGATTTCGGGAATGAAACTCAGATCAGAACAGTTACTTCTAGGATTTCAGGTCCCACAGAGTTACTAGTTGAAGAAATCAATAAGGGAGAAAGATCATATCTCAGTATGACTTTATAAGATGATTTCAGATCTGACAGAGACTACTGATTGTGTAAAGTACAAAAAGGGAATTTACGAAAAGGGAAAGAGAGCAGATTTCATATTTCAATGTTAAAACAAATGCAAGCTTCTTATCTCTTCAGATGTTATCAGATGACTAATTGAGAGAAATCAACGGTAACAATTTAATTGCATAAAGCCTGTTAGACAATTTGAATTGAAGAGAAAAGATCAAAGCTGCTTTTAGTATAGTTGCACAGTACGCAGAGTTGGTACAACCGATGAATACCTACTTTGGTATATAAGTCAACTCAGCTCTGACAAACGCAGAAAATCTTTTGCATAGCATTAATGTAGCATTTAATGCGGTGATTCGATGAAGATATGCAAGCAAAGGTTGTGTCTACTGGCTCATTTATTGACCGTTTAGAATGAAGAGTATATATAGCTGAAGATTTCTAACAAAGAAGCTCTAGGTCGATTTGAAGCTCTCTCTCTCGCTCTTTTGCTCTCGACGATTTTTCTCTCTGAGTTTCTCTGTGAATATTCAAGCTCTCATTCAAAAATTATCTAAGTCCCAGTGTTCAATCTCGAAGAACATTTTTGTTCAAGTTCTTATTAGATAAATCTTAGAGATATCTTCTGGTTTACTTTTGTAAACAGGTTTCATTGTACAGAAACCAGAAGAATTACAGTACTCAACTATATCGTGTTCATTGTATATTAAGATTTGAGTCTGTAACGACGTGCTTCTTGAAGCAGTTCGAAAATTCAATTGTTTGTAACTACAGTGTATCTACGTGGTAGAAGTTTTTAGGAGTTCACTTGGAGCGAGGCTCCGTTATCGGGTTTAAACAGAGGCTGTTTTCACCAAATCTTCTAGTAGAACCTTCCTGCAAAGGAAGAAGGGGAGACGTAGGATTTTAAGATCCGAACTTCCATAAACAAATTCTGAACCTTACACTTTTACTTATTGCATCGTATTTATTTTACATAACTGTTCACTGTTTAATCGACTTCTTTCCGCACAATTTTTGTTAGTCGAGAAAACAGATTTGAACTGAGAGCCTCAGATCTGGTCACTCATATATGAGTTAAGCGAGGCTTGCAAAAACAGTTTTAAAGGTTCGAAAAATCAAAAAACCATAGGAGTTCATTCAACCCCTCCCATTCTGAACTCCTAAGCTCATTTTAACTATATTTTCGATTCCATTGATCCAATAAATTGGTATCAGAGCCTGTGCATCTCAGTTATTGAACAGTTCTATATTTTGTGCATATATTTTGAAAAATGTCGTCTTCTCACAACAAAATTCCTATGTTTTCCAAAGAGGAGTACGATGACTGGAAGATAAGGATGCAAGCACATTTAGTCGCGCAAGATGATGACATGTGGTATGTCATTACAGATGGACCCATGAAGATAATGAAGGCTAATACTGCAATGGCCATTACTGCTGGTGATCCTCAGTGGATTGAAAAGACAAGGATGGAGTATACACCTGAGGACAAGAAAAAGGCAAATCTGGATAACGTGGCGAAGGATATTCTTTACAAGACTCTGGACAAGAATATGTTCAGCAAGATTAAAACCTACGCCACTGCCAAGGAAACATGGGAGACGTTGACGCAGATTTGCCAAGGAAATGATGAGACCAAGGAGAACAAGCTTACTGTTGCACAACAAAAATATGAGTCCATTAAGATGCGTGAAGGCGAACCATGGCGGAGTTTGATGAAAGATTCAGTGTTGTGGTGATAGAGCTTACCAGTCTTGGAAAACAGTATAGATAGAGAGTTGGCTCTCAAGGTGATGAGAGCGCTGCCGAGAGAATGGGATGTTAAGACAATGGCAATGCGAGAGTCCAAATATCTGAACAAGCTTGAGCTGCATGATCTGTTTGCTAATCTGAAAGCCTACGAGTTTGAGCTGGAGACCAGATCTGAGGCTGGACCATCAACATCACAACCGACAAAAGCTCTTACAGCAACTACTTCAGAACAGTGCTCTCCAAGCACTAGCAAGTCTGCCGAACAATTGAGCAATGACTTCATGTCCCTCTTCGTCAAGAAGTTTGGGAAATTCATGAGAAAATCCTATAACCCTTCTTTCAATTATAACAAATCTGAAAAGATATCTACTGATTTAAACTGTTATAATTGTTGGCAGACCAGGGCATTTCGCAGCAGATTGCAACAAGCCCAAGAAGAACGCAAAAAAAAGATGATAGATCCAAGAAGGATGATAGAAGGTCCACAGAGAGAAGGAGGACCAGATCTGATAAGAGGCCCAATCGAAAGAATGATTGAAAGGTACTTGTTGCAGAAGAGAGTAACAAGAACTAGGCAGATTCAGATTCGGAGACTACATCAAGCAGCTCCTCATCTAGTGATAGCGAGCAAGAAGACGTTCATTGCTTGATGGAAAACCAAACTACGGATGATGAGGTATTCGATTTTTCCAATACTGAATTTACACGTGAGGACCTTATCAATGCACTCAACGAAATGGTCCATGAGTACCGTAAGCTATCTCAGACATTCGAGGAGATCAAAGCTGAAAACGGATGTTTGAAAAGTAGTTCAGTTGAACCAAGCACTACTCAGCTTGGGGATTCTGACAGCTTACAAACAGAGTGAGTAAGCTGAGTATTGAGAATTTATCTTTGAGAAATAAGTCTTGTGAGCTCACATATAAAAACGAGAGATTAAATCATGTGATGAGCTCCTGGACAAAGTCTTCTGTTTCCTTGGGAAGGCTGCATGAGACTCAGAAGCCACTGAATGATAAAGCTAGCTTAGGTTTCAACGTTTGTGAAAGCAGCTCTGAGGGGATGAGTACTCAGTCAGATCTGGCCTATGACAAGTTCAAGAAAATGAACTTTGTCAAAGGCAGTGTGACACATGACACCTGTGAGTCGGTGAAGTACGATGACCAGATCTCACCAAAGCTGAACTACAAAGGCAAAGCTGGTATTGGTTATACCAGGCCTGAGAACAACAAGCCCAGTTGGATAAAGAACAGACTTGATAAAGATAAAGCGAAATCTGGATCTAAATCGTTTGTTCCGAACCAGCGAAGGCGTGGTTCGACAAAGGCCAAATCTATTTGGGTAAAAGTTCAGCCCCGGCGAGATCAGAATGGTCAAAGTGCTAAGCCAAAGCTCAAAAATTCTCACAATGTTTCTTCACGAACTCCATACTGGGAAACTGTCAAAGTAATTCAAGTATGGGTCCCGAAAGGGGTAATCCTATCTAGACCCAAGTAAAATTGGGTACCAAAAATTTGTTTTCGTGATTACAGATCAACAGATACAAAGCTGCAGAAGAATCTATCATCTGGTATCTGGATAGCGGATGTGCACAACACATGACAGGAAATCCAAAAATGCTATCAGATTTGACACCGCACAAAGGAGCTAAGATTGTGTTTGGTGATAAATCACACGGTAACACTGTGGGTAAGGGTAAGCTTACCCATGGAAAAATTTCAATATCTGATATTTTCCTTGTTGAGAATTTGTGCTATAATCGTATTAGTATAAGTTAGCTGTGTGACAATGGTTACACAGTTAACTTTCAAAAGAACACATGCACAGTTTAGAACTCTGATGGTCTGACGGTGTTGGTAGGAAACAGATCGGAATATACCTACGTTGTCAATTGGTCAGAGCAGATGAGATCTGAACAGATTTGCCTAGCAGCTGACTCTTCTAAGAGCTGGCTGTGGCACCAGAGAATGAACCATCTAAACTTTAAAACACTTCCCAATTGAGTAAGCTTGAATTGGTTTCTGGTATGCCAAAATAAATTTTTCTAAGGACAAGATTTGTGCAGCATGTCAGCTGGGTAAAAAGATTCGTTCTACTTTCAAAAAGAAAAATGGTCTTCGTTCTTCCCGAAGCTTAGATCTTTTACATATGGATCTTTTTGGTCCTATACCCGTAACGATCTTTGGGGGAACAAATTACACCCTGGTTGTTTTTGATGATTTTACAAAATTTACATGGGTGTTGTTTTTAAAATCAAAAGACCAGACCGCTGACCAGCTGATCAAGCTTTTAAAACGTTTGCAAAATGACAAATCTTGCACTGTCAACCGGATACGATCTGATAGAGGTACTGATTTTTTAAATCATAAACTATCCTCTTATCTGGAAGACATTGGAATAAAGCATGAGCTTTCAGCAGCTAGAACTCCTCAGCAGAACGGGCTAGCTGAGAGGAGAAACCGAACTTTAAAAGAAGCTGCTCGATCTATGATTGCTTATTCCGGTATTTCTTAAAAATTCTGGGCAGAAGCAGTTAACACAGCTTGCTACACTCAGAACAATCAATGATTACCAATACTCATGGAGTTACCCCATATGAGATCTTGAGTGGAAAGAAACCTGATATATCTTATTTCAGGGTGTTTGGCTACAGGTGTTTCATTCACAATAATGGTAAAAAGCACCTAACAGCTTTCGATGCCAAATTTGATGCAGGTCTATTCCTCGGATATTCAGCTATGAGCACAGCCTATAGAGTATTTAACAACCGGAGCTTGACGATTGAAGAATCAGTTCATGTGGTATTCCATGAAACCAGTTTCCACTCCAACTCATCTGCGAGCTTACAAGAGTTGTGTTCACGTCTGGAATCAACCAGCCTTGATGAATAAGATGATGATGTGCCACAACAAAGATATTCAGCTGATCCCCAACCAGCTCTGGATACACCACAAGATAACTTACAAGCAGATCTGACAGGTAACTCAGTAGTTATTGATTTGACTAACGTTGACCAAGTACAGGAACAGATCTCGTCTACTGTGCCAGCTGCTGGTGATGGAGCAACAAATGCACAAGATAATTCATATATTGGTATCTGATGCAAATGCTGGACAACGATCACATAAATTGGTATTTGAACCAAATATGGAACAAAGCCCTTATCAGTTGGTGTCAGAAAATCAAGATCAAGCCAACCAATCAAATATCCAAGCTGAACAAGGAGCTAATCCAATAGGATCTGATCTTTGGTATAATAGAAATCATCCATCCGAGCAGATCATAGGTAATGTACACTCTCCTGTTCGCACACGAGGCCAGCTTATGCATGAGTATTTCAATTCATCATTCATATCGCATATAGAACAAAAACTGATAGAAGAAGCCTTAGCTGACCCGAGCTGGATCGACTCTATGCAAGAATAACTTAGCAAATTTAAAAGAAACAATGTGTGGGAATTAGTTCCTAGACCTTCAAATCATTCATTGATAGGAACTAATTGGGTCTTTAGGAACAAGCTGAATGAAGATGACATAGTAATTAGAAACAAAGCTAGACTGGTAGCACAAGGATTTAGACAAATGGAAGGTATAGATTTTGATGAGACATTTGCTCCAGTAGCTAGACTAGAAGTCATTCGCATGTTTCTTGCATATGCTGCATACAAAGATTTCAAAGTCTTTCAAATGGATGTGAAGAGTGCCCTTCTAAATGGTATCTTAACTGAGGAAGTGTATGTTGCACAACCTCCTGGCTTCGTTAATCATACATATCCAGATCACGTATACAAAACTGGATAAAGCTCTATATGGGTTGAAGCAAGCACCCAGAGCTTGGTATGATACACTTTCAAAATTTCTTATCAAGCATGATTTCACAATAGACACCGTCGATAAGATATTATTAAAATTTTTCAAATCTAACCATGTCCTTTCTACAAATTTTTGTAGATGATATTATATTTGGGTCAACTAACCCCAATCTATGCCAAAAGTTTTCTAAGTTGGTGCAGGAAAAGTTCGAGATGAGCATGATGGGTGAGCTAACGTTCTTTCTGGGATTACAAGTGAAACAGCTTGAAATGGGATCTTCATCAATCAAGAAAAATACATGAAAGAACTGCTGAAGAAATTTGGCATGGACATTTTCTCAGCAGCAGCGACCCCAATGAGTGCCTCAATCAAGTTAGACAAAGACGAAGCTAGAACTGCCATAGAGGTATCCTTGTATCGCGGTATTATTGCCTCTTTGCTATACCTTACTGCTAGCAGACCAGACATCATGTTTTCTGTCTGTATTTGTGCTAGATTTCAAGCAGATCCTAAACAGTCGCATTACATAGCTGTAAAGAGTATTTTAAAATATTTGAAAGGAACTTCCAATGTGGGTCTTTGGTATCCCAAAGACTCCAGCTTTCAAATAATTGGTTACAGTGATGCAGACTACGAAGGTTGTAGAGTTGATCGACGAAGCAAAAGTGGAACTTGTCAATTCTTAGGAGATCGATTGATTTCCTGGTTCAGTAAGAAGCAGACTTCAATTGCTACGTCAACAGCTGAAGCGGAGTATCTAGCGGCTGGAAGTTACTGTGCTCAGATTTTATGGATTCAACACCAGCTGAAGGACTACTACATTTGCTTCTGAAGCTCCTATTCTCTGTGACAATACCAGTGCCATCGCGATCACCCAGAATCCTGTGCTGCACTCCAGAACAAAGCACATAGATATTAGGCATCATTTCATAAGAGATCACGTGCTCAAGAAGGACGTCCATCTGTAATATGTGCCAACAGATCAGCAAGTTTCTGATATCTTCACAAAATCCCCTATCGGACGCTAAGTTTTCGTATTTTCGAAACATTCTTGATCTCTTAGAATTTCCTTAATCTATGATTGTGCTAACATATTTCAGGTTGAATAGCTTTTTTTTACTTTAGATCTGAGTCTACAGTTCATGTGGAACAATGTGGATTTTCAGATTTGGTAACTTTAAGACTTGGGAGAACCTCAGCTTTAGGGGGAACAACAGATCTGAATTAATAAATGCTGAGTCAGCTGAATGCGTGAGATCTGAATCTATTCAGATTTCACGTTTATACAGCTGATGCTTATAAGTGATCTGATCTGGTAGTACCTCAGCTGGAATATCAATTTGTTTCAGATCTAAGGTGTGACGTAATGATAAAATGGCGCTCGTTTTCACTTTTTACCCTTGCGGTTAAAATTCAAAATAATTTCGAAAATCTTTTCAAAATCTGATCACGCCGTCGAATGATTTACACATGTGTTGTCATCATGCGAAACTTCACATTAACACAGTAAACCCGTACCGTTTCATATTCTTTCTCTTATATACGCCGTTTTGATTATCAATAACCTCTTACCTTGCAAAAATTACTCTCTTGCTCTTGCTTTCAGTGCTTCTTGTTTGCAGATTCTCTTTGCTTTCAGCGATTCCTTTCTATAAACTATCAAAAATGGCCTCTGCTTTGATCAACAACGCTAGTCAAATCTACTTCCACTCAGTTTTCGGGATGGAAGATGAAGGAATGGTTAAGATGTTTAAGGCCCTAGAGTCATCTGGACTCCGTGGGTTCTTTGGATGTTCCTCTGCCATATATGAAGCTGCTCTGGTGGAGTTCTTTCAGAATTCTTCAGTGAGGGTTGAAAAAGTTGTCAGTACATTTCAGGTAAGGCCATTGAGATTTCTGAGGAACTGTTTGCTGGTACTTTTGAGTTGCCGACTGAGGTATTGACAGATATGGCTGATGTGCCAAAGTATTTGGTGTTTGATGCAAGGAGTGCATTTTTTTGGATGGTCAACAGCTGAAAATCTCTTGCAAGAAGAGGGAAATGATATTTGAATTTCGGTTGTTGAACGACATTTTGGCAAAAACGATGACAGTGAAAGTTGGTTCCTTCGATGCAGTCACCCATGAGAGATTCCTGATGATGTCTGCAATCCATGGTGGGATTAAGGTCAACTGAGGCAGACTGTTGTTCAATATTTTCAAGGATATGGTCACCCCTGCTACGAAGCAAGCCCGAGGGTTTGTAGTGTAGATTTGTATTCTCTTGAAGGGTGCACCAGATCTGGCGTTGGGTGAATCCAAGGACTTCCCAAATCTTAAGATTCTGACTTCTAAAACTGTTGGCACATATGTTGCCAAGAATAAAAATATATCTATTGAAGATGTGGATGAAGAGCCAGCAGTGGCGAATGTGGTGAAGAAGGCCGCATCAAAGAGGAGACCAGCTCCTGATGTTGGTGAGCATGTCGCTAAGAAGAGGAGGACAACTGTGGGGAGAGCCGCTCCCGCAGACAAGAACTTGGCCCTTGTTACTGTGGCTCAAGATGTTGAACCTATCTCCACTGTCCCAGCTGTGACTCCTCGCGCTCAGCGACGCCCTGCACCAAAGAGAAAATTGGCTTTTCCAGAAGGTTTTGATGATAAAATTATTCACCAGGTGATTGTGGATACAACTGAGATTGAGACAGGGGAACCAGATTCGGAGGAAACAGTGGTGAAGACTGTTGGAACTGTCTGTGGAGACGGAGAGCAGGATAGATGTTTCTGCTATAACTACTGATGATCCTACTCTCAGTTCCAAGGTGTTATCCAATGAAGAAGGACCTTTGGTTGAGAAAGCAAAAGATATGGAGACAGTGAAGGAGAAGGAGAAGGATAAGGAAAAGGAAATCGAGCCAGTGGCTGATAAGGGACAAATTGTTGAAAAGTTTACTGACTCTAAGGACACAGAACCCTTGAGCAAGGTTCTGGAGCTTACAGATTGTAGGGAAAAATCGGTGGCGGATCCGGATCCCGTCTCCCAGCGGCACAGCGGAAGTTTAAAATTAAGCGCCGGGAAACGTTCAATACAATACAAACAGCACTAGAAACCATTCATAGGGCGTTTCTTGGGGTGTTACCTCGCTGGCGACAGGAGCCTGGCTCCAACCAGAATCAAAGGGAGACTGGCTCTTCACGGTAGGCGGCGGTAGATTACTTCTAATCAAGTCCACGACCGGAAGCAAGGTTCCTTCGTCAGCTTGCACTAGAAGGCCTGACGAGATCAGCACTGACGGAAACTCCTCGAAAAGTTGGTCGGAACAAATTCCGAAAGGGGCGGCGGAGGCGATGGTGGTGGCCGGCGGCGGTGGCTTTTGGGAGAGGAGGGTGCGGCGGTTTGGAGAGCTAGGTTTAGGTGTTGTGTGTGGTGTATTAAGCCCTAATCACCTTTATTAATTAGGTTGGTAGATGGGCTTGAACCGGCCCATTGGACTTGGGTCAGGCTCAAGTCCTATATGAACATTCGGTTCATTTAAATCATCACGGCTTCATCATAACTCCGATCGTCGATCAGATCGGACCGATCGACTCAGTTTCCAAACTGAATATTATGATGCGAAAAACGATTTTTCAGATACCTAGTCCAAAATGACCGTTTTGGCCCTCAACAGCGGGAAATCATGATTTGACCCCTGTTGACTTTTAGGAAGTCGCACTTCCCAAAATCCTCTTCCTATGCTCAACACATTGAGCTCAGTTTCCGTGCGAGAATCTTGAATCCAGTACTTGTGTGACCCTCAATGGTTCAGGGATATAGCTAGCCGTGGGCCCACAACCATTGTGGCTCCAAAATCACAATTTCGGACTTACCCAACGGATCATGGTAAAGCGTCTAGAAACATCGCCCCATGATCCCCTAGGTATCACTGATAGTGCCTGCAAGAACCATTTGGTCGTGGTTAGCGTACAGTACGGTCCTTTCAATCCATATATCCCGATCAGATCAACGACCATTGGTAAATCGAGAGTCGCTAAAGATCCGATAGCTATGCATACATCTTGGAGATCGAATAGTGACATCGTGAGTGTAACTAGGTAAACCCATTTACCTAAAACACTTCTAGTACTCTGGCCAGAGATTTATACACTATTATCCCCTCAGATATCATAGGATATCCACGCATGTAAGCGAGCGGTGAATCCTCGACAACGAAGCATCGACTCCTACATGCATCGGGATCTCACCCAATCCCGCCGCCTAATGACCCCAAGTGAGTCGGAAAATGGGTCAAAGTGAGACGCCTATCATGTAGAGTCTCAATGACGTTTCGAGTCGTGAGGACTAATCAGTACAACCAAGACCTCGGACTTATCCACTCGACAAATGGTAACCACTTCGAAAGTCCGAACGAGGGTAGTTCGATAGATCACCAGGTCACTATCTATCTGCATGCTCAGAACATCACAATGTTCCCTACCAATGAAACATGGTACTTTGCATCTCAGATACTAGTCTCAAGCTCGGGCATCCTTATCCTCATTATGACGGCCCAATCGACTAGGAACTAATTCAGAATACACAGTGACTATTAGATGCGTTTCATGATAGCCATCATATCCACTATCACATCTAACATACACTATGGTGCATTCTAGGTCTTTATCCAACACAATTGTTAACATTATATAAACATAACGAAGATAAAGAATGCCATAAATAAATGCGTATTTCATAAATAAAGATTGTCATATACAAGAGTCTATAAACCCACACGCCACAAGTTGGCTAGTTGGGCATCTACTCTAACACTAGCACGTCGGGGAGGCATTGTTCTGGTACCCCAAAACCTTATAACGTAAATCTAAGTGCATGACTAAGCGTCCATTTTTAAAATTCTAAGGCCAAAAAATATCATGCAAGGCTAAAACATGCAGCATGCAAACATAAACATAAATAATAAAATAACAAAAGTCACAGACTGGTAGTGCGATTTCTGAGCTCCACACAGCAGGAAAGCACCCCACCAGAACCTGGCTCTGATATCAACTGAAACGAACCAGACTCTAGAATTTATTTTTTTAAAATAAAGTGCGAAATAAACAATCTTTAAAAGTATGGCTCATCCCCCTTTAAAACATTTTTCTCAGCATTACTTTAAAACATAAATAAAATAAATATCTCAGAAACATTAAATCACCCATACGGCTTAAAATCAGTATAAGTAAAAGTTGCGGAAAACTGAACGTGACTAATAAAAATATCTGAAAATGTATCATAACATAGAATGAATTGTTAGAGTAGATGCCCATATGCGACATCCGGTCTAGTGGAGATCATGCCATACATAATACTACCTATTGCCGAGGCATATGGCACACGTGTCATACTCTCTATCTCCTCATCAGTCTTCGGACACATAGACTTAGATAGAGTGACCCCGTGGCACATAGGTAGGTGTTCTCTCTTGGACTCTTCCATAGAGAACCTCTTAAGTATGGTATCGATGTAGGTGGCTTGGGTGAGTCCGAGCATCCGTTTCGATCTATCCCGATAGATCTGTATTCCAAGAATATAAGATGCTTCACCCATATCCTTCATCTAGAATCTATTAGACAACCAGACTTTAGTTGACTGCAGCATTCCTACATCATTCCCAATTAGTAGAATGTCATCAACGTAAAGTACAAGGAATGTCATAGCGCTTTTAACTACCTTCTTATATACACATGGCTCCTTGGGATTCTTGATGAAACCAAATTCCTTAATTGTTTCATCGAATCTCAGGTTCCAACTTCGTGATACTTGTTTGAGACCGTAGATCGATCTCTGAAACTTGCATACCTTATGCTCGCTTCCAACAGATGTGAAACCCTCAGGCTGCGTCATGTAGATCTCTTCCTTAATGTTTCCATTAAGGAACGCAGTTTTCACATCCATTTGCCATATCTCATAGTCGTACCATGCGGCTATGGCTAGTAAGATTCTAATTGACTTGAACATTGCGACTGGCGAGAAGGTTTCATCATAGTCAACACCTTGCCTTTGAGTGTAACCTTTCGCGACCAGCTGTGCCTTGTAGGTCAATACCTTACCATCAGGCCCAAGTTTCCTCTTGTATACCCATTTGCACCCAATAGGAACAATTCCTTCGGGAGGGTTAACAAGAGTCCAAACTTGGTTCGCATGCATTGAGTCAAACTCAGACTGCATTGTTTCAAGCCACAAATTAGAATCAGCATCGGAAATTGCCTCCTTGAAAGTTCTTGGATCAGATCCAACAACTTGATCACTTTGATCATCTTCAAGGAGAAAACCATATCTCTCAGAAGCCCTAGGAATCCTTTCGGATCTCCTAGGTGCGACCATTTCTGGTACAGGCTCTGGAGGTGCAGGAGATTCACCTGGTACTTCAGTTGGTTCTCGAACCTCTTCGAGTTCTACTATCTTGCCCTTTCTATCAAGTAGAAACTCCCTTTCCATAAAGGTGGCATTCCTAGAAACAAACACTTTTGTTTCGTTCGGATAGTAGAAGTAGTATCCAATAGAATTCTTTGGATACCCAACGAAGTAACATAATATGGATCTCGTATCCAGCTTATCTCCCACTGTCTGCTTCACGTAAGCAGTACATCCCCAAATCCTCATGTATGAGTACTTGGGTGATTTGCCCATCCATATCTCATATGGAGTCTTATCCATTGCCTTGGTGTGGACATTGTTCAACAATATTACCGCCGTTTCGAGCGCATAGCCCCAAAACGAGGTAGTAAGCTCAGTGAAGCTCATCATAGATCGAACCATGTCCATCAAAGTTCGATTACGACGCTCCGCTACACCATTGAGCTGTGGTTTGGACGAAGGGGTCCACTGTGCTAGAATCCCATTCTCTTTCAGATAGTCTTGAAATTCAGTACTCAAGTATTCACCACCTCGATCGGATCAAAGTGCTTTAATACTTTTGCCTAATTGATTTTCTACTTCAGCCTTGAATTCTTTGAACCTTTCAAAGGATTCAGACTTGTGCTTCATTAAGTAAAAGTATCCATATCTAGAGTAATCGTCGGTAAAGGTGATGAAGTATGTGTGACCGTACTTAGTACAAATACCAAATGGGCCGCACACATCAGTATGGATCAAATCCAATAGGCCTTGAGCACGCTCACCCTTACCCTTGAAGGGTTGCTTAGTCATCTTTCCCTTAATACAAGACTCTCAAGTCGGTAGGGAGTTAATGTCTATCAAACATGTCACTCCTAACTAACTTGTTCATCCTACTTTGAGAAACATGACCTAGCCTAGCGTGCCAAAGTTGTGCTGGGTTTAAGCTATCGTGTTTCCTTTTAATCGTTGTTGTATGTGTTTCGACACCGTGAGTTGGAACGTCTTTTAATTTTAAGGTGTACAAATCTTTTCGCGTTCCCCAATTCCAACCAAACATTCATTCTTGTAAATATTGCAAATCGAATTAGCAAACATACAAGAATATCCATCACTATCAAGCATAGAAACAGAAATAATGTTCTTTATTAATTCGGGAACAAACAAAACGTTTCTCAATAACAACTTAAAATCAGAAGACAGAAATAAATAAACATCTCCTATAGCTACTGCAGCAACTCTTGCTCCATTGCCCAGCCTCAAGTGGGTCTCACCCTCTCTAAGACGTCGGATTCTTGTCATCACCTGCAAAGCATTGCAGATGTGAGATCCACATCCGGTATCAAGTACCCAAGAAGTCGAATTAAGATACATATTTATTTCGATATAGAACATACCTTTCGCAGTTCGCAACTGCTCGAGGTACTCCTTGCATTGTCCTTCTTTATGGTTCCTTCAAACACTATAAGCATGTTAACCACCTCTTCAAGGGTGGCTGCCAGCTTTTTCATGTTGAAGTTGACCACAAAGGGGTCGAATGCAGCAGGCAGTGAGAGGAGAAGCACATCCACAGACAGCTCGTGTGGAAGTGTGATATCAAGGCCCGACAGCGTTTCAACGAGCCCAATCATACGAACCCCATGCTCGCGGACCGAAGTCCCATCGCGCATGCGGCTCGTCATAAGCTCCTTGACAGCCGTGAACCTCTCATGTCGAGAGTTCTCCCCATACAGTTCTTTGAGATGAAAAAGTATGTCAGCAGCATACTTTGTCTTCTCAAAGCACCGTTGCATTTCGTTAGACATCGATGCCATCACATAGCATCGATTCTTAAGCTCGTCGTCCCACCATTGCTGAAGCATCACCAGCTCCTCAGGACTGATATCAGCAGGGGCTTCCTTCGGAGGGCTCTTCTCTGTCGTATAAAGAAGTTTCTCCGAAACCAACACAATGTTGAGGTTTCGAAGCCAGTCTTGGTAGTTAAGACCGGTGAACTTGTTGCTATCCAGTATAGCAGCGAGTGGGTTTTTGATCGAAGACATTATAAATGCAGTTATACTGAAAAGAAAACAGACAATCATCACTAACTATATATAAAATAATCGCTAAGACATAAAACAAGGTCGTTAAGTTTTATGAATTACCCTCCCACTATTTTAACGATTTCACCACCCTCTAATGAAATCGAGAAAGCAAGTTTCTTTAGTGGGTAAACGGAGCCCAATCAAGCGATCAAGGTCCCGAATAATATCAGCCAACCACGACCCCCAAAAGGTAGTTTCCGATTGCAACCGGTGCAACCTCCATGTATTCACCTCACGTCCAGTAAGGGCCCAATAATACGCCGTTTACTATCACGTTCAATATGACCCATCAATGTTGAGTCGTGAAGGACGGTCCCCTTAACGTCCCCAATAATATGAGCCAATGTTAAAGGGAGTTCCAACCGACTCACAACAATTGTCAATGACGTGGACAGCTTTCCGGCATACATAGCCCCATCCATAATATGAGTCGGGCCATGTATACGGGTAGCATCGGCGTACACCCATTGTTGATGGAAGGTAGGGATAATTTAAACAAATTTAAATTCTCTTTAGCTTATCGAATAAACTTTTAATCTTGATATTAGTTTTAAATCGTATTTAAAACGAGGGATTTTATTTTCGAAAAGTTTGGTCTCATGAAATATATTTTAAATCATATTTAAAACATGCGGATTCAACTAACTATATATCACATATATAAACATTGGGATGATCGATCGCGAGAGCTATGCGGTCCGTGGTCGCCAATCACGGACCTGGGTCCAATCCTAGGTGAAATGCAATATCCAATGTGTTGCGTGTTTTTGCGAAATTACACAGATGAATTAGAACACAGAAGAACGAATCAAGCGCAGTAAAGAAGATTAACAACAGAGTCCCACCATTGTTTAAGCGTAACCAGCTCCTAAGGGCTGATATCGGCAGGGGCTTCCTTTGGAGGGCTCTTCTCTATCGTATAAAGAAGTTTCTCCGAAGCCAACACAATGTTGAGGTTTCGAAGCCAGTCTTGGTAGTTCAGACCGGTGAACTTGTTGCTATCCAATATAGCAGCGAGTGGGTTTTTGATCGAAGACATTGTATAAGCAGTAATACTGAAAAGAAAACAGACAATCATCACTAACTATATATAAAATAATCGCTAAGACATAAAACAAGGTCGTTAAGTTTTATGAATTACCCTCCCACTATTTTAACGATTTCACCACCCTCTAATGAAATCGAGAAAGCAAGTTTCTTTAGTGGGTACACGGAGCCCAATCAAGAATCATGGACCCGAATAATATCAGCCATCCATGACCCCCAAAAGGTAGTTTCCGATTGCAACCGGTGCAACCTCCATGTATTCACCTCACGACCAGTAAGGGCCCAATAATATGACGCCGTTTACTATCACGTGTCAAGATGACCCATCAATGTTGAGTCGTGAAGGACGGTCCCCTTAAAGTCTCCAATAATATGAGCCAACATTAAAGGGAGTTCCAACCGACTCACAACGATTGTCAATGGCGTGGACAGCTTTCCGGCATACATGACCCCCTCAATAATATGAGCCGGGCCATGTATACGGGTAGCATCGGCGTACACCCATTGTTGATGGAAGGTAGGAAAATTTAACCAAATTTAAAATCCCCTTTGGTTATCGAATAAAATTTTATCTTGATATAAGTTTTAAATCGTATTTAAAACGAGGAATTTTATTTTCGAAAAGTTTGGTCTCATGCAATGTATTTTAAATCATATTTAAAACATGAGGATTCAACTAACTATATATCACATATATAAACATTGGGATGATCGATCGCGAGAGCTATGCGGTCCATGGTTGCCAATCACGGACCTGGGTCCAATCCTAGGTGAAGTGCAATATGCAATGCAATCCTATTACATATGCTTCCGGTTTTACAAATCTTCGGTCTTCAATATCTTTGATCGTCATCGGGCCCACCATCTTCAAAAGTCCTCCCACTAAGTCTAGTAATTTACAATAAATTTCCATGACACATAAGGGATACATTTTAAGGGGTGGGAACGGGCCACAAACAGACCCACTTTTATAAAATGATAATCAACAATATTACAACCGAAATCATAAAAACCTAAAGCATACACCTAACACATTGGGGCATGGCTCTCGATCATCCCAATCATGCAATCAATCAAATTAATATGCATAAATTAAATAATCAAATTATTTATCGCAAAATCATATTTTAATCATAAAATCGCATTTTATAATAAAATCGCATTTTGTCGATAAAATCAAATTTTAATCAACAAAATCATATTTAATTATAAAATCATATTTTACAATCAAAATCGTATTTTGCAATTTTAATTGCATCATATTGGGCCAAAAACAATTTTGGGCCCAAAATCTCAAAAATTTCAAAATCGACC